>QWZN01000185.1:0-59051 GCA_003693225.1 Venturia aucupariae | reverse complement strand
GGGGGGGGGGGGGGGGGGGGGGGGGGTAGAACTAGCTGCATGCTTCTAGGTAGTCGGTCGTAGTCCATGGCAGTGACAGCTTGAATCCATGACGGAGGCTGAGGCTTCAGCGCCGGGTCAAGCATGTCTGCCTGTCTGCCTGTCTGCCTGTCTGCCTGTCTGCCTGTCTGCCTGCCTGCCTGTCTGCCTCGTCTGCCGGAACAAATCAAGATGGTGATCGATATTGCCAGTTGGAAGGCAACTTCCGCGCGACTACTCGTATCTATTCCGAGATTTGTCAAAGTGGTTCGCGTCGACCAGCCTGATTGCGATCAATTCGGCACATCATAGTCGTACCTCAGTACGAGGTACCGTCCAGCTCAGCCCAGCCCAGAATCTACTCACAGTACTTGCGCAATATCCTTGATTGAGCGAGCGAGCGCTCACTGCCCTACGACTGCCAACGGCGGTGGTCTGTTCGCTCAGGCTGTCTTGTGTCTTGCGCCTCACCAAAGGCCAGTAATTGATCCCCAAAACCACAACGTCCGCCCCAAACTCGTCCGAAGCCCTTCTCACCCGCCACTCGCACTCCAACTTTCTTCGACTTTTCGTGCTCCATTCCCACGCGCACCATTGCGCTGACTACATCCTCTATTCCCCGGTTGGTACCCACTGTGATACGCGTCCAGAGTACAGTCCCAACCAAAAATATCGGTGCTCTTGGTCCCTGCCAACCACCAAAGCCTACAATCGCTCAGCTCCAGCTCCAGCCACAGTTACAGCCTTGTGTCTCACGCCGATGCGACCTGGAATCATGACAACGGCTTGACCATTACCTACTCGCGATACACCGATTCCTTGTCGCCGCCTTCGAGCCAGGCGCACCCGCCTATGGGCCTGTCCATACTTTGGCAAACCGCATGATAGACCTGACCGGAAGAAAGACCTCGTACCACCCGTGACCCCTTCTCCAACAATCGGTACGTCTTATCTGTACCTGAATTCGCCTTGCAGAATAGTAAGTTTTGTACTTCAATGTGGCAGCGTCGTCGGCGTGGAGCGCAAGTCGACGCCAAGTCTTCTTCTTGACCATGGAAAGAACCACTGAAGACTGACAATGGGCATAGAAGGCACTCATTCCGTCCCTGAAATTGACAGAGCGCCCTAAGCGGCTTATACAACCCACAACCCACAACCCACAACCCACACACACTTCCACGCTCATGGCTGCTGCAACACGCGCCTTGACTCCGAACTCTCACACAGGCCCTTTCCTTACTGCCGATACCTCCTCCACCCTGCTCCAGCCTGCCAGCGCAAACACACTTGCCCCGGGGTTTGCCTCAGCTGCTTCGAATCTCAGAGCGTCGGCCTCGCCTCGATCTCAAAAATCGAATCTTTCGCCACGACCTTCTCCGCAACCACTTACTGGAGCGGCAGCTTTGGCAGACGAGCGGCGCTTGAAGGAAGCTCGAATAAAGGCAGAGAGCGAGCAGACATCGCCAAATCCGGCTTACAGTGCATTGAACAGCCTTATGCGGCAAGGCCAGAGCAGCGCGAAAAGCGCGTCTTCCAAAGCAAGCGAAGCAATTGCACAAATGGCGATATCAATACCAGAAGGCAGCCAGAATGAAAGTCTACAAACCAGTCCGGTCTCTATGTCGAGCGTGGCTTCACTAGACGGGACCACTGCCGCGACAGCGACCGCGCCAACGATGACATCTGGGCCACTGGATAATCCATACTTGCCGTCAGATTCCAACGTACAACGTCCGCTGGTAGATCCGGGTATAGCTGGACAGGTAGACAGTCGTGCATTCACATTTCCGCCTCCGCCTGCGGACGATCCGCGCAATCATCCGCGAAATATGAGTCTTCCAAATGCAGGCTATAGTATAAACTCTCCAAAATCGTCAGGCGCGAAGAAACACAAGTGCCCATACTGCTCAACTGTTTTTACGCGTCACCACAACCTCAAGAGCCATCTTCTAACTCACAGCCAAGAAAAACCATACGAATGCCAGCAGTGTCAATCTCGCTTCCGGAGGCTACACGACCTGAAACGTCATACCAAACTTCACACTGGAGAACGCCCTCACGAATGTCCAAAATGTGGTCGAAAATTCGCACGTGGAGACGCGTTAGCCCGCCACAATAAAGGTCAAGGTGGCTGTGCAGGTCGAAGATCTAGCCTTGATCTTCATGATGAGGGTGAAGGACGAGAGCACATGGACGGAGTGGAATATACGGAGGAACCGGAGCATATGGGAGATGATGACGAGGACCCCGACCGACGTGGCATGAGCGATTCATCCCGCGGCCGTCAAGAAACATACCGTCCGCAAGGGCCGAGCACGTATCCTCCCATCGGCGGACGTCTCGTGGGCCAAACCAACGTCGCGACTATGTACCCTCCGACTTCACGTGATCCTGTGAGCGATGGCCTTTCTTCGATCCAGCAATTCAATGGCCCAAGCCAGGGTTTCGGACAGGTCATGGAAAGTCCAAAACCGCTTTCACCTGGTCAGCCAGCTGCTCAACGAGGCAGTGTTTCCGGACCTTCGGACAGGTTTCAGCATTATGCAGGTAGTCGTGCTTCTGGACCTGGACCTCAATTGCCTCCGCTATCCCAAAATATGCCAATGCCGCACGGTAACATGCCGCCTCCAGGAGTTGGATCTCTTCCCGGCAGCATGTCAAGCCACAGTGGAAGTGGAGCCAGCTCACGTGAGTTGTTCCCTCAACAACAACAAAGCTCTGACTGGAACAGCTGGTATCGCGCGCTCCAGGAGGAGAAGGCCAAAATGACTGAAGACCACCAGGTGGAAATGGCGCGTTTGAACAACGAACACACGCGCCGAGAGAAGGAACTGCAAGAGAGAATCGCGCAAGCGGAGTCGGACAACATCCGGTTGGCCGAAGAATTGCGGTCTCTCAGAGGAGGCGACGAGCCTGTCCGAGCTTGATTGTGTACATGTTCTCTACGTCCTTATGATTCTGTTCTTTCGTTGTATGAACGCACTTACGATGGCATGTAATTGCACGGAGAAGCAAGGCGTTGTCAATAATGCAAGTCCAGCACACGATAGTGACTTTGCAAAAAGGATTGGGGATGACCGAAGCATGATGTGCGGAGACTGGAGTTTTGCTTTAACCCCGCTGTGGATTCATAGGAGCTGTCGGCTTTTTGGCATGGGAAGTTCTTGGAGACGGACCTGATTTGTTGCGATTATTCACCCTTTTGCGCACGGTAGTCACTTGTAAGATTATAGGGCTCATTTGTGGAAAGACTTTGGGAACGGTATGGTTACTTTGGACGAGCAAGTTTGAAATGTGGGTGGAATTTTTTTTCTCTCCAGAAGCGGCCATGTTCTTCTTTTCTAACCTTGAGGTGGCGGCCTTGGAGAACTATCTAGATTGGTTTAATTTTACCCAGACTTTCCTGTTAGGTCTTGTTTTTACTACCTCCGCGCTTGTCGACTGCCCTCATCGAGGTAGGAATATTAGTAAGCGAAGAATATGAGTATGCGCAAAAATTACGTTGATACCGTTTACGCCCCTTCAATCTTATCTTCGAGATGGACGACGAAAACGGTAGGGTCAGTCGAAAATTCAACAACTTATTGACGCTAAGGATAGAAATCATCGTGCTTTTCTGACCCCTCGCTACAAGTTCCCCACCATCGACTGGAATGGGGGGGGGAAACTCGGGAACGTTTTTGGCAGCGAGGAATGTATTCCCGATTCGGTCACCGCGTGTCGACCCAATCCAACGTTACTGTGGATCTTTTTTGCTTGCTGCGCGGAATGGGAGGGAAGTCTTGATGTAGAGCTTTGTGAGGAGGGAGATGTTGTTGGTTGGGAACGTGAAAAAAGATTGGGCGAGATGTTGGGTTGGGGGAGACTAGGTCGGTGTTACCTAGGAGTTTGTTTTCTGAGGTATATAATGTTGAGAGAGGGGTGTTGTTATTGAAGTGAGTTTTTTCTTTTACTGGTGAGTGAGTTATCGACTGTACCGGTGACATATAGTGACTCATAGAGGAGACGACTAAAGGGGACGGGAGGACGTATGTAAGCAGGAGCGATCGGGACCGAGGAGTCTGTATTGACAGAAAGAATAGTAATGTAACTCTCAGAACCAACTAACCAAGGAACACACTCAAAAGTCACAAAGTATCCAAGATTTATCAACACTTTCATACAACAATGGTCAGACCAGAGTACCCTCCAGGACCAGCACGAGACACCGACCCTCGGAAAGCACGCGCCGAAGCCGCCATGGCCTTGAAATCTACCTCTGGCACCAACCGACGACGTGAGGATGAGGATACCGACCCATCCATACCCATATTCTTCTACATGCCTCATGAGCATCCCTACGGTATCTTCTGCCAATGGCAAAAGAGCCACTTCACCGTCCCCAAATCCTCCTTTTCCTACCTCGATCGCAATATCCCACCAGAAAAGACGCAACAACGGGAAGTCGGGAAGAAGCCGTTTCTGAACCCCGCGTCACCAAGTGCAAACGCATCTTCAACCTCACGCCCCGAAAACGGCGCGCCGACACAAGGGGAGAAGGAAGAAATGATGACGTTTACTTGTTGCGAAGAATACATGATGTACAGTAAAGCCCTCTTCTTTAACGACACCGCCGCGGCAAAACGGATCCTCGCTACTTCCTCGCCGAAGGGACAAAAGGCTATTGGGAGGCTTGTGAAGGGCTTTGATGAGCACGAATGGTCGCTTGTTCGGTTGAAAGTGGGGGAGGAGGGTAATTATGCTAAATTCTCGCAGGATTTGGATTTGTGAGGCTGCGAGATGGGATGGGATTTGGGGGATTGGGATGGAGGAGGGTGCGGCTGTTGCGATGTGGCATGCGCTTGGGATGCGGGCGGTGGAGAGTTGGGGGTTGAATCTTTTAGGGAAGGCGATTATGGGTGTGAGGGAGAGGATTGAGAGGGAGATTGAGAGGGATAGGGGAGAGACTAAGGAAGAGATGAGTGGGGAGAAAGTGAAGTCGGAGAGGGAGAAGAAGATAAGGGGATTGAATAAGAGGTTGAGGGATATTGAGGCGTTGAAGGAGAAGAAGGATAAGGGGAAGATGTTACAGCCGAATCAGGTTGAAAAGATTGGGAAGGAGGGACATTTAAGGAGAGAACTGGAGGAATTGGGTAGTGACGAGGCGGCCTGATAGCAAATGTCTTGGAAGCGATGGGTTGATGAGATTGGTATAGCATACGCACTACGACGTAAGTAGGCACAACACTGTAGTCGATTCGTTAATCCATCTATGCGAATCCCTATCCATTTGGGGTGATTCTTACTGTTCGGGTATATACCATACATCAGGTTACAAGTCCCCGCAAAGAGGTCTTGCATCCAAAAGATACCGCCAGCTTTAATACACGCAAATCCTCATACAATCTCAACATCCCATCCATCCCATCAACAATCCGCAACTCCCCCTATCCCCTCAACAATCCTCTTACCTCTAAACCTCTCACCTCACCTCACCTCACCCCACCAGCATCCAACTCATGCACCTGCCCCGCTCCCAAACCGCTCCGTCCAACTTTCTTATACCCGACCTCCCCCTCCCCCTCCCCAGCAACCAACTCATGCCTCTGCTGCTCCGAACTCTCCATTTCAGAAAATGCCGGCCGCTGAGACTGTTGTACCACATCACTATTATCAGTCTCTGTTCTCTTTCGTCGGCGTAGGAACCACCAGAGCGCACCTAGTATAAGTAGTAGTCCTGCGATGCCGCCGATGATGCCGCCGGCTATGGCGCCGGTGTTTGTTGAGGATTTGGATGGGGAGGGGGGTGTTGCTGTTGCTGTTGATGGGGATGTGGATGTGGATGAGGAGGTTGTAGCTGTAGTCGATGAAGGTTTCGAGGTCGTAACTTGACCATTTACGATGAAGGAGCCTTGAGATTGGGAACAACACTTCGTATTATTATACCCACAGCAAAAACTCCCATCTTGACATTCCGTAATGGGAACATGCGAGTTTCGAAGTGGCGTTCCATTCGGCCTATCAAGAAAGATAATTAGTTAGTTGTTATCTTCCTCCTCCTTTCAGCCACCCTCCTAAACAAACACAAACTCACCAATTTGGATTACCAGTGTTAATCCCAGTAGCCTGCACACAAAGCTGCAAACAACCCCCATTCGCACCCCACTCTCTCTCAGAACAACTTTCCCTCCAAAGATTCGGCGCAACATCATTATGGCAAAGGCCCTGACTCGTACAAGTATCCGGACTCGTATCGTTCAATCGACAACACATGCCTCCATTATTGCTGCAAGGTAACCAGCGATCATACGCTACGTTACCCAGACGCAGACGATTGATATCCGTGCCGTTAGGAAGGAAACAGGCAGCGTCGGTGAAACGCGAAGAAGTTGCAAGGAGGAAAGGGAAAAGAAGGCAGGGGAAGAAAACTCGTGGCATAGCATCGATATAAAGTGAAGTGAAGTGAAAACCGAAAATGGGTAGACCTAAAAGAAGTATGTAGAAGCAAAATCCAGATCAAACAACGAGGAGGAAAAATAATCAAGACAAAAATAAGGCTGCGAATCAGCAGCATCCTGTCCCCGTCATCCTCTTCCCCATTTAGCACCGATGGAGATATACGTGCAAATCGGCCCGCGGTGATCAAGCTTTCGAAAGCAACACAGCTCATTGGTCACGATCCCTGAATAAGCTGAGCCTGGTGTGACTTGGCGTATGCACCTATCAATCCCGTTTGACGGGTGCGCGCCACGAGAGCGCTGTGCATAAATATAGATGTAAGAGTCCTCGATCTGTCGGGCTGTGCTGAAAATTGCGTGAGGCTCTTGCACTGCGCCGTAGATGTGCTTCTCTGGTGATGTCGCGGCTCTTCGCCTCATTCAGCTGTCGAGCACCTCGCTGCGAGGAGGAAGTCAAAGACGGCATGGATCCAGACCCTGGTCCGCAGCGGTACTGCATCAGACGGGTCGGAAATGACAAGAAGGGAAGGTTGAAGGAAGGAGATCAGAGAAATCAAGCAACGAGAGACGAACCTTGCATAAACATACTACAATGATCCGATGCGGATCATCGGAGGCTAAAAGGTTTCCAGACATTGAATCTCGTCTAAAAGAATGAAAGAAGTGTGTAGGTAGAAGAAGTAGTAACACGAATAAGAGTCGGGTCTAACATCACCGCAACCTCGCGCTCAACCCTGCAAAAGCATCAGGACTGTGTCGTCCATTCGTCATCATATCTGCCCCAAATTGAACACTTTCGTTACTGACGTGCCTGTGCCCATGAAAAGCTGCTGAAGACAAGCCTGTCGATATCCCGTTCATTCCATTACTGTTACCAACTCCTTCTTGGCTTCCGTGCGTCGTACCATTAGGTGCAAATGGGTTGTAATTTCCTCTCGAAGCCATCGAGCTCATAGGCATAGTCACCGAGCGCTTTTGTCCATGCATAGTCGTCGGTCCCTGGACCTGGCCACTGTTGTTCGTCCCATTCATGCTCGCAGGCGGAGAGTTTGCCTGTGGATAATTGTACAAAGCAAGTATCGAGTTCTTATCTTGCCGAGGCGGTGGGTAGGTCGCTTGATGCTGTTGTTGAGGAGTATTAAAGGAAGGTGGCTGGAATAACTCTTGCTGCTGTGGAGGCGCCGATGCCGGGGACGAAAATGGCAGGAATGGCATAGTGTTGCTGTGCTGTAATGATTGTGGCTCTTGATACATTACTTGCTGCTGTGGTTGCGAAGCAGTCATGGAGTGAAATGGCGATGAGTTTTGTTGTTGCTGGAAAGGTGACGATGAATGACCCTGTTGGAAAGTCGAACTGGTTTGGACTGGATGCTGCGACTGGTTGGCTTGGAATGGATTATAGCTGGTTTGAGGTTGCGGCGCGGCCACCTGTGTAGATTGTTGTTGTTGCTGCTGTTGTTGTACTACGTTCTGTGCAGAAGTCTGCTGAACGTTATTCACAGGGAACGAAGCCGATTGATCGAAGCTATTGGTAGGGTTGAAAATTTGAGATCTCGATGTTCTCAAAAACGGATTTGCCTGCCCCGTCGCCTGTTGTTGGTTGTAGTTCGATTGCTGTTGCGGCGGCTGGAACGGACTTGGCTGTGTAAATTGCTGATATTGGGTGGGTATTTGCGGCATTGGAGGAGGTGTATAAGTTTGTAAGAAGGGGTTCGTTTGCGATTGGCTCGCGTTGTAGCCTCCCGTTGTGTTTGGAAACAGCTGTGGGGTTGCGGCTTGTTGTTGAGAGGGCTGGAACTGCTGAGAGATTTGATGCTGCTGCTGAGAGATCTGCATGTTTTGAAACGATTGGTCGAGTGCTGTCTGCTGAGCTTGTTGTCCCGATTGAAGGAATGGGTTCGACGAAATTGAAGGAGACACTGTTCGCTCCATGAACGCTCCGCGCGCACCAGTCTGGCCTTGGGCAGGGGGAGGGGGGAGAGACTTGTGGACATTGATGTCAAACGGGTTGTTGGATTTATCGGCCCGGGGCGTTATCCGACTCTTGTCCACAGTGATGCCGTTTGTGAAGCCATTTGTGAAGCCAATATCTGCCAGCGGACTTGGAGGAAGTGGACTATGCGTACGCGACGAGCTCTTGCTACTTTCTCCTAACCTTACCAACGTCTCGACTGATTTCTCTACGTTACCATCGAGGCCACGAAGCACTTGCATGTTTCTCCTATCATCAGCGAATCCCATCTCCCTCAAATATGTCAATTTCGTTTCGAACCCATCATCGCGACTACCTCCCACCTCGGCACCCAGAAGTTTGGCAGGTTTCTTGTCCTTTGGAGGAGGTGACGGCTCACGACCAAAACCACTCAATCCTGGAGAGGTGGGCGGACTCAGTGTGTGGGAGCGGACGGGGTACGTCGATGATGCGGCGCGTAAGCTCGGGAAATGGAATCTTTTGCTTGGCTTTGGAGGAAGAGGAGGCGGCCGATCGTCTGAGCTTGTGCTGCCAGTGTTTTGACGAGAACCAGGCGCGGAGTCGACGGCGAATGCTCTATTCTCGTATTTTTGGCGCATAAAACGTTCCATGACTCCTTCTATTTCGTCGGCGTCGATGGGTATGGATGGCTTGGTATTGCGAGGGTTGTATGTATGATTGGAATTGACATTGCCAATGCGCTTCATGTTCTGGGCAGTCTTAGTAACCGTATCTTGTCTCAGCGCAAGGACCCTTACCTCAACTTGGTCGTTGCTCCAGCTGTCCATACTAAGGGATTTGACCTTTGAAATGTGGGTGCCGAGCTTGCGGTGCAGCGAAGCACATCGTATGCAGAGGAATATCCCCAACTAATGTAATCGTGAGCTCGCGTGTAGAGGGTTTAGATAGTCACGTCTCGTCTTACACTCCAGCTTGCCCATCCTATAGCAGTGGTTAGCACGGGAAATGTCCGGATAGGGAGGAATGCATGCGAACCTGGATTCCTGGTAGCACAATCGGCACAGCGGTCATTGCCCGGGACTGTCTTGATCAACTCTTGCAGAGCGCGCTCGTTGCGCACTTGCTGGCGTTTGTTGATGGTGGCCATATTTATCCGGTCGGGGTGAGGCTGTCACACGGGCCGTTGAGACAGCTTGAGAGGGATGCAGAGGCAGATGGTGGTCGACGGCAGCTCGTTGGTGTTTAAGCTGTTCCAAGGATCAGGGGCTGAATAGAAAGCCGAGTCGTTTGGTCGTGTGTTGTGGTCGCAATCAACGAAGCACCTCGGAACCAATTATTGAAGCGAAGGACAGACTTGAGAGGACAACAGTCGGCATGGCTTTGGTGATGGTCAAAGATGGAAAGGCGTTGGACACGAGGAGTGCAGGTGGGTATAATCTTGGATCGTATAATTAATTATACTAGTAGCGAGCAGGTGAGGTTACGGAGGTACTAGCCACATCAGCGCCATCTGCTATGAACTTGGGTCCCACGTAATGAGGCCAATTCACGGGCACCAAGACTCATCAGGGCCTTTCTTTTCCTGCCAGTGGGTATGCATCCCCCCGGATCCACTGGGAGATTGAAGCTTTTCAGGGTGCATCAACTATCTCATGGCCGGCAACTGGAGCGTCCTTGCATTCTCCATCAATCAATGTCTGTGGATAGCTAACAGCCTTTTCAGAGCGATCAGCCCACGGAGTTCTATTCCATGCGAATTGCGATTGAATGCCGGTTCTACCAAGATACCACAGTAGATGGGTCAAAATATGAATACTTGTACGAGAATGTGAGGCGGCTCAGGCATCAACCCTAGCGCCGGCGAAACTCTCTTCTGCATCCGACGGGTATAAAACTCAGATTTCCAGCGGAAGGCCTTTTCTTTCTTCAACATACAAACGCTAAAAATTCACACACGCCATAAAAGCATCAGCAATTGAGGGCACCATCTTCGGATGTGAGCTACCATGAGAACGCAGACCGTCATGCGGAGTGGAGAACAAATACAGCAGATCGATTATGGGTGCGGTGTCTTTCTGTCCGAAAGGACTGTGGAAGAGACCGCAATGATTGGTCGCACATCTCTTTTGTGCAGAAAATGATTTTGAGGATGGCTTTGTCTTTGTCTTTGGGAGAACAGAAATGACTGACTTGATGTTCGATCGAGGCAAGGCTGGTGACCTGACACAGGTGGTGGTGGCACTGCTCTTATTCCATTGACATCAACCAAGTCTTTTGTCATGGGCAAGAAGCTTCACGGTGTCTCAGTAATGAACTTGAAGTCGGAGTGCAATGGGTTGTGCGAGCTCGGAGACTGGGCAATAATTGCGACTTCGTGAATGATCCAACTCGCTATATCTTACCGAGAATGCGAACGTTATGAAACGAAAAGTTCTTCAAAAAGAGGCAAAGAATCCATTAAAGCGGTTTGCTCGACAGGAATATACCTGGAATTGATAGCATCCATTGTTTACAGTTGTCCTAAGCTTAGCCTTTGTGTTTCTCCATCTCATATCCCGAACAATCTCAACACCTTCAATTTGAGGTTGATGTCAATGAGTTTCTCGCATTTTCTATCTTACATTGTCAGAAGTAGAACAATATCTATCTAAAGATACGTTTCAAATGGTGACTTTTGCTCTGGAAAAGGGGTGTGAAGCTTTCTCTAGTGAAGATATGATTGTGCAGTGAATCCCAGGCCTTGAATTCTTCAGAGCCGTACAGCTTCGCCGCTATTTTTCTCAAGTTCCAATGCAGCATAAGATTCCGCAAGAAATCAGCTATTACGTCACAAGCTGATTCTAATAACCTTCGTGCTTCATCAAATTTCACCCAGCGCCGCGTCCTCTCACGTTCTTATCTCCACGACCAACACGAGACACGAAAATCCTGCGGCCTTACTCACCACGACTGAACCTCACTCACAGCGCTACGACTGCCCACACCACCATGGCATACCGTCGTCCATATCGTCGCGGAGGCGGAGGATATCGCGGATCAAGACCCAGCAATCGCTCCAACGACAATGCGGCATTCGAAGAATATGATGGCGAGAAACTCAGCATTCGAGACATCCAACAGCACTTCTGGAAGGGCGAAAGTGATGGCATGACAGGCTTTGGCGATCACGCGACACTCAACAATTCGGCATTAAATAAAGATGGCCTCTCCTACGTTCTTCTCTTCCGTGGTGCTAACCCCAGATGGAAGTCGGACAAAATCATCTTCGTCAAATCGAATCTCGACATTCTACCAGACTACTACGAGCGCACAGATGAATGGATCAACCAGTACCCACGTGATATCATCGAGAAACACGTCGCTCCCGAGCCTGCGCCAACAACCTCGCGCATGATGACCCGTGATGTCCGCTTGGAGCTGGAAGAAGAAGAAAAGACCAAGGCTTCGGAGCCAGCTGTGGAAGCCGAGCAGCAGAAGAAGATCTCGAAGCCGTCCCTAACTGAACTCGCACCAATTCCTCCACTTGATTACACCCCATCCGTGAAAACACCCATCGCTGTTTTTGAGCAAATTGGTGGGAGGCAGAGTGGTGAGTGCTTCAAGTTTGCAGGTTGGTTCGAGCTTCAGCATGTGGCAATTATCGCGCCCTACTCGGAGGCATTGAAGAAATTGCTGGCTCAGAAGTGGCAATCTGATGTGGATCAGAACGGTGAGGTCATCATGAGGCCTCGGGATGAGAAACGTTGGAGGGAGAGTTTCGAGCAGGAATGGGCTGTTGTCAAGTTCTATCAGCTGCAAGAGGGTGACGAAGCACCTCCTAAGCTTGTTGTCGAGAAAGCACCTCCCAGAAAGTCGGTGAACGACCTGCTTGCGGAGATGAGACTTGGCAAGGAGAACAGTGACGGTAACGCTGGCGCCAGCATCAAAGCGGAGAAGGAGGTAGACAGCGAGGAAAAGCAAAAGGCTCTCGAGGAAGAGAAGAAGACTCTCGAGGAGAAGCAGAAGGCTGCTGAGGAGAAAGCAACACAAGAAGCAGCTAAAGTTGGGAAGTGGGCTGCTTTTGGAGACGGTGGACACAAAGAACATGACGAGCTTCTGCTAGAAAAGAGGAAGGAGGATGATCGAATCTACGACGAGAAAAAGGCCCAGGAAAAGCGCGACGCGGACGCAAAGGCTGAGAATACGCTCGATAATGCCACTGGAAGTACCGTAGAGTCAGGCCACATTGCAGACTTACCGGTGGATACAGATGCAAAGACCGAAGAGCCTCTCAAATGAGATTGAAGCTCCTCCATGCAAAAAAAGTAGGTTCATAGTCAAAGACGAGCATAGCACGAACAACACATGGAGCCGAACTAACTGTCTTCTAGAACAAACCAAAGCATCACAAAACAAGACAGGGCCATCGATATCCGTAGATGTACGAAAACGGCTCAAATGAAATCGATGAAATGGTGCAAAAATGGTACATCACAACCTTTGTCACCGAATCAAGCTGCTAGGAACCAGTATTAATACAAGTTAACAGAGTTTTAAGCCAGGAGGCATACAAGGAGTTTCTCCCAGGGTAACAATAGAGGATAGATGATGTTAGAACATGCAAGAATCCAACTTCAGAAGCCTTAATGGTTCATCGCAAAAAAAGGCCACAACTACCTCGTAAAGACCCAAGTTTTGCAAAGAGGTCGGAATGTCCCATCCCTTGCGATATGGTGAATAGTCTATGCGAGAATGAAGATCATTCATATATAAGCAATATTATGATTCCGGTCTCTCCAGACTTCACCTCGCCTGGGTACGAATCTTTGGTTTGTCCAGCTTTATGTCACAATTAATGACTCTGGCTTTCATATAGTCATATTCATCTCGATACGTCGAAGATAAACATCACATATGCAGCCTAGGGGCATAGTGACTATGTACATAGATTCGATAGTACCTACTGGCCTACAGCCTGACTAGTAAAACTCTAACCAACCGCTGATTTGCTGGCAGTGACTCTACAAGGTAGAACACCTTACGGACGAATGTACCACGATCGCAGTAAACCCCTCCTCCTCGATGCATGCATCGGAATCACCTTGAAAGAGGATACAAATTTCTCATGCACGTTGCTTCGCTCAATCTTCAACAAATGTCATTGCCTCGTTCTGATGTGTTGATGATATACTCTTGCGAGACTGCGGCATCAGAGGGCGCAGCCTGGACTGCTATAATAACTCAGACACATTCGCGGCTGAAAAAGCAGTACCACGGCGTTCGCATTGTTTTGTTTGAGAAGCTTGGAGTGGGCTTGGTTTCTGCGGCAATTCCCAATTTTGTATCTGCTTTCATGGCGTGGTGTCGCCATCTTGTCGTCTCCCCCTACCCGTCCCTCGAGGTCGCGAATCTATCTTTGACGATTGGATCTCCAGGTTACTCATCCGTATTCAATCCTTCAGTCAAGTATTCCGGGCAATTTTTTGTGCCGCAAACGCAGATGAATTTGTAGATATCCTGCTTTGGTTTTTACGCCTGATGGTGAGGATTTGGAGAGGGAGTATTTCAATCAGGGTCATTATAGGTGAGAGACTGAGAGGGAGGGAGGGAGGTTTAAGGCGGTAGAAAGCGTGACTCCGGGGTTTGGGTTCATATCTGAATAGATGTTTGTGAAAGTATGATTGTTTGCGGAGACTACGCAAGCGGCCCTGGTGGTATGATTGGCTTGGCGGGCTAGCGGTGGTGTAGCAGTGGAACAGGAATGGGGATATTTTCATGGTGTCGATTCTTTTGTGAACAACACATTTGGGTTCAGTATGAAGGGGATGGTATCTATCATAATTCGACTTGAAGAAAGAGTGTGAACGACATTAAGTTGTGGGAAAGAGAATGCCAAAATATCATGGCCCGGAAAGGTTATGTTTCTATTCTTCTACGCTCCGTTGAGTCTCGTAGCTTGTTGCGGGAGAGCTGAGGCAAGATGTAAGTAGTAGAGAGGTTGCAGCTGAAAATCTTTGGCGATATTTGTGCATTCGGTACTCACGTATGTCGTGTCATTGGAACATACGAGAGGACCAGGAAGATAGTAGGGGGCAAGATTGCCGGCCTCTTTGTGCCACCGAAACTAACAAGTACCTTACAGGCTCTGCCATTACCATAGATTGATGAATCAGAAGTACGTCTTTGCGACCTCATAAAAGTCCTTCTTCCTAGACTTTGTCTTCTCGCTCTCCAGTTGAACAACACTGTCTTGAAGCAGTGCGAGGAATCTTTGCTGTATGGCGGGGCCAGTCATGAGATCTCCCACATGCTTCCCAGCTCCCCAACCAAACGGGATGACAAGTCTTCGTCTACCGGCCGTGTCTAAGATGACAATGGCATCCAGAGGACGCTGGCCTCCGCCAAGTGGATGGAGCAATCCTAGCTTAAGAAAATGGCTGGCTGGATTTCCTTGTGCTTCCACTATCGGCAAAGAAAGAAGAGAAGATGCCATCATGGAGGACAGCGCAGTCGGAGACCGAGCAAGGACAAGAGCTTGAAGATTTGGTGAGATCTGTAGCAAAGATGGCAGCGCGTTACTGGTCTGTTCAGCGGTGCATTGAGGTAGTTTCAAGCAACTTACTTACTGCAAGACTGCCAGCGGAAGTGTCAAATCTCCCAAGACACAGAGTACGAACAGAGAGTGATTAGGATCATAGTTTTTGAAGTTGTTTCCATCGAATTGTGTTGCATTTGGAGTGGGTATTGTAGTTGGTGAATCTAGTAACTCTTCCGTAACGAAATTCCACGCTTCTTCTAGCGGTATCAATCCTATGTCTGCGATATCGTCCTTGTCTTTGGCCCGCTTCTTTTGATCAGCGTCATCGTCGGCGTGGTCTTCATCTCCAGGCGAGCTCGAGTAGGTCAAGGGACGTTTGCGAGAACTTTCCATCTCTTTGGTAGCTGCTTTCTGCAAGAGATGGAATTCATGATGAATCAGGGGGAAGTGTTGATATAGTAGGAGGTTCGGCAAATACGGTGGGAGCATGAATATGATAACGATGAATAAGCGGGGCTCAGAGGGGCGCTTCTGGAAATACGTGATGCGTTCCAACAACAAACAGCTGGTGTCACGACTGAGCCGACGTTTGCCTTCTTCTGATATTTAATCCTATGCTGAAGTTCTTCTCACCATGATCACCACCAACCGCTGGCCATGACTACGAAGGACCTACGTCCGCTGCAAGCCAAAGTCTGGGAAGGCCGCGTACCGCTTGAGATTCGCCTGGCAAGCAATGAGTGCAAGACTTACGACCAGTCTGATGCCTTCTTGGTACAAAGCTCTGACTCTAGCAACATGTTGACTCCTTCTGACAGAGCATGCATAGATTCTAGTCCCCCGCCAGTCCTACATCCCACTTCTCCTCCCTAAGCTCCACGCTTTCTTCCACGATTCACTCATAAACGAACAAGCAAACTCTTGGGATGGCTGGCTCTCTTACCAAGACGTGCCCATGAAATGGCACTTCCCCATTGGGCTGCTATACGACCTGTACTCAGGGGCCAGTGAGCAGCTTCGCGATACACACGATGATCGACCAGATTTCTCGGATGAACCAGAAGCTACACAAGGCACGCGAGCTTGGAAGTTGACACTTCACTTCCAAGACTGGCCAAAAGAAGCGCTTGCACAGTTGGATAGTGAAGGCAAAGTGATGCAGGATGCCTTTACGAATAGTGTCAAGGAGGTAGGTATTTTGCTTACAGTCAGTACAAGCGTCTAAGCTGACTTATGCTATAGTCAAGCTTTGTCCGCCATGGTTCAGCCAAGGTGGTGATGGCTCTGAGTAAAGACGATTCGACCCAGCTATGGGATGCTGTCGAGAAGAGTATGTCTGAAACCTATCATCACAGGATCAAGTGATTAATCGCTACAGACGACTTTTCTCGCTTTAGCGCAGTTAATCAAAAGCTACTCAACCATCCAGGAGCCGCGTTGAAACACGTTCCTTTGAAAGTGTACCTGCCAGCTGCCTCAAGCAGCGACGATACTGCGGGACATCTTCGTATGGTCCAGTCCCTAGTCACTCCCTCCATATCTGCCCGTAAGATTCTCCTCAAACAAAACCATATATGCGGAGCTAATATAGCATTGTGATAGGTCAACCTCAGACACTTGGGACAGCGCTGAACTCCATTCTGCCATCACTTTTTCCAAGCAGAAAAAACTGTCTCATAGCATTGCCAGTTCTGCAGGGCTCTATCGTGCCTCTCGGCGTTGGCATTGAGACATTAGCAGAAGTCGCGTCTTATGCTGATGGTTTCCTCCGCATCGCAGTCGTCATGAGATGATGGTAGAATGTGACCACGAAAGTATTCAAATGTTTAGCATGATCATGCGATCCATTTGCTGGGTCTAAAGTGTTCAGCCGTCTCACGCGTTTTACGACTGACAATGACTGCCCAAATCCTACCGGGACCCGACACCAACAGCCTCCTAGCCATTTTCGAGATTGAATAGCCAAATCTCTACCGACACTGAAGTCGAGTGTAAGTTGGGATGTATTGAGCATCACGCTTCACACGTACGGCCCTAGGAAAGACCTTGAAAACGTACCAAAATCTAAAGCTGCTCGCCCATGTATCATTGCCCAAAATCTTCTATCAGTTGAGAAGAATGTGAGAGCGAACAAACCAAGCAAAAGAGAGACATTTGAGTGGAGAGACTGGATCACCCAACATTTTTGGACAGCTCTGGCTGTTTCCGAACTGCGTTGTATCAACGCGGCAAAGCTTACAGGAGACGAGAAAATTGCGCTGCGCATTCGTTCTATGAAATCCTGGACGAGGAGACCATAGATATGGTAAGAACATGGGCAGCAAACGAGAAAAATCTTCAATGCATCTAATGTTTGGATTCAAGAACCCCTATCGCACCACCTGATCGGAGCAAAAATGAGGAGCAAAAAGAAGCTTCAAACATCAAGTGTATATACTAATACTGTACTTGAAGAGAATCTAAGGGGTATATATGACCCTATCCGATGTTCGAGATCGACAAATCTTCGCGCAATATCCCTACCATTCTGTCTATCCTCTTCCTCTCCTTTATAGATATTGTTTACCCAAACATTCCTCCACCATCTCCTGCACTTCCATTTTCAGTTCTGGGGACACGTCAGAGTTGGTGACTATGCTTTGGACGGCGTAGACTAAGCTTTTCAGCTTTGATGCTTCGACTTGTACTAATTCGTCGGTCAGTCAACTTATTGATTCAAATACAGTTTATTTGACAAAAAATTACCTTCCGACTTATGTTCCGCAATGGCTTCAAGAACAACCTTCGTCTGTGCTTCTGTTTCTCGCTGCTTCTCGCTGGTGATGTTGAGGGTTCCGGCTATGTGGAGTTTACACTCTTTGATGACCTCTTGGATGTCTATAATTTCAGCTGTTGGTTCCTGTCCTATCTCGGTGATAGTAATGGTTGATGAGGAATTCCACGCGCTCAGCCTTGGGTTAGAACCATTGGCACTCTGCTCCTTATCCACAAGGTTCCTCACGCCCAATTTCACCCTTACAGCTTTGACGAGGCCGAAAAGACGACTTCCTTTCTTTGCATTCTTTGCAACTTCTTCGATCGTCTCTTCTATATCGATCGTAGTCGAAGATTGGGAAAGACCACTGGAGGGTGCAAGCGTGGCCGTTGACATTGCTCTCTCCCTCAAATACCGTATTTGATCTTCATGCTCGTGGTGCACTGGTTCCCAGGATCCATCTTCTGGGATATGAGGGAGGGAGCGGACTGGTCGTTGGCCTGGGAATATGTAGCGAGGTCGTGGGTGATCGGTTGGTGGGTTGACTAATTGTGATGATCTAGGAAGCAACTCGTCACGAACGTCTTGATGTGGAATATCTGAATTTAATATCCCGGGCGTTTCCCTTGTGATGAACTTTTTCCCCATAACAGCAGGACGAGGACGAGGACGAATAATATCTAGTCGCTTTCTCCTGGCTATTTCCCATCCGATTGTTCCTTGTTTGTATTGAATGGCTTTGTCGCCTCCCTCTTCGCCTTTTCCCCCTTTTTCGTTTCTCGTCTCGTTTCTTGGATTGTCGAGGATACTCTCTGGTGGTGAAGCTGTGAAGATCGGTTTGGTAGTTACCTCATCGATATCGGGATCACTTTGACGCAAGAACTCTGAGAGAGTCATGAATGGAGCGTTCCCAGCTCCATCGCAGAATTGGCTCTTCACCGCCTTTCCTTCGCGCGATGTGCCCGTGGTCTTTTTGCCCGCTGCTTCTTCGCCAGAGGCTTCGTTGTCAGACCGCTCGTTGACCAGCTGTTGCCAGTTATGGACCATTGATCCTACTATCTTACACCTCTCCTCGTCGCGCTCTGATTCTTTCTTTCCATCTGCCTCTTGTTCATCACCCACATCCACGTCCGCATCCTCATCTCCATCCCCATTCTCCGTCCCTCTATCACCCACCTCTTCCACATCTTCCTTCTCTTCCTTATCTTCATCTCCATCATCTACGTTCCCGGCTTCATCACCGTCTCTATTCATATCCTCGTCTGTATTCCCATCATCCTCACCCTCATCCTCACACTCATCTTCATCCTCATCATCCCAACCCCTCTCCTCACCATCCCCACCATCCACCTCAACCCCCCACCTCTCCACCCCCCTCCTCAAAACCCCCTCCACCTCCACCATATCCCCCTCCATCCCCACCCCCCCATCCCCACCCTCAGAAAAAGACCCACAACCCCCCCTCCTCAAAAAAGGCCAATCAATCCCACACAGAACTCCCTCATCCACAACCCCCGGTAAACAAAACACAGGTCTCAGACCTCCAAGAAGACATCCAAATCTAATAGTTATTGTCCTGGTAGGAATCAGTGAACAAGATCGAGGTAAAAAAGAAAAGTGGAAAGGTTGGTGGTCGTGGAGAGGGTGGATTAATCCTTGTTGTCGTCGTCGTTGGGGGACGAGGGGGAGGAAATGGTTTGGATCTTTGGGTTGTAGTTGGAATGTGTGCATTATATCTTTTGCTTGCGCTCGGGTTTAGGAGTATGATATGCAGTATTGATTAGTATCGCCTCTGGAAAGGTAAAAGGAAATGTTCGACGGGCTTCTTGATCAGCCACCAGTACGGTCAATATATGCTTTTCCAATACCTTTCTACTTCATTACCACGACAAATTGTCAGTGACAAGCATGGCTGAAGGCGGACCCAAATCACACACGCACTGCGACAACACAGAAAATCAAAACATCCAACGCCCGGATCATTATTCACAGTCCTAATGACCATCTATCACGACATCGCAGTTAGCCTCCCTCCTCTACCCTTTTTCCTAAATCTAAGTCGCGTGGCCATCTACATCAGAGATCATTTTGGAAAATCTACGAGTGAAAATCCGAGAAACTCCGATACAAATGGGGTCAGCACAGTAACTTTTGTATCCTTTCCTATCCGTATGGGCCCAGGTGTATCCACCTCCTACAGCAACTTCGTCTGCTTGCCCTGAGCAGCAGCCAACGCGCCAGAGAGGGCATACTGGGATTTGATGCCCTCGATACGGTGGGTGGAGTTGATGTTCTTGACGAGGGTGATTTGGTAGCATGTCGCGGTACCTTGGCGGGAGGCGATGGTGGAGAAGGCAAGGAAGTATTCCCATATCTGTTTCCTTTGTTAGCAATTCCCACATATCACAATGAAGCGAAGAAGAAACTTACTCTGAACCACCTTTTTCCGTACTTGGCAACAACCTTGTCCTGGTTACCCATCCAGTTCCTGTACCATTTCCAGAGAGTTGCAGAGTAGTGCACACCAATGGTATCAATTTGCTTGATCTCGAACCCAGCGCCTTCGAGCTTGTCAACGAAGAATCCGAGGGGAGTTGAGGCATCGGCACCAGGGAAAACGTATTTGTTCATGAAGAGACCCCATGTAAAGTCCTCATATTGCCATGGCTTACGGAGACCAGCGATTTGTAGGAAGAAAATACCGTCGTCCTCGAGCATGTCGTTGACTTGCTGGCAGAAAGAACCGAATTTGCGGACACCGACGTGCTCAGCCATTTCGAGACAGGTGATCTTGTTGTATTTGCCTTCTGGGACGGGGATGTCGCGATAGTCCATGCATAGAATTCTGGATTGCTCCTTGCTGATGCCGTTCCGTTCAAGACCGCTGTTACCCCATGCGGTCTGGTTGCGACCAAGTGTGATACCGGTGACGCTGGCGCCATAGTTGACCGAAGCGTACTTGGTGAGAGTGCCCCATCCACAACCAATGTCAAGCATGCGCTCGTCTTTCTTGAGTTCGATCTTCTCGCAGACAACAGCGAGCTTGTTGTCCTGGAGCTGTTCGAGGGATTCTTCCTTGTTGATGTCGGAGATGATGCCAGAGGTGTAGATCATACGTGGACCGAGAAACCAGCCGTAGAAGTCATCACCACGGTCGTAGTGGTCGCGGACTTGCTCTTCATCTAGGAACAAATTAGTTGGTAGTTGTAACGTAGGACTCGAGAAAACCTACCTTGCGAGCGAGAGTGCATTATAACCTCTGGAATCATACCAGTCACAAAAAACCACATGAGACTGATAGTAAACCTGAAGCTAGACCAATCGTGCCTATATTCCAAGACCTCAAGACAGTCACCCTTGAAGTCGACCTCACCAGTGAAATATTTCTCGTGGAAAGTCTCCATTGGGATTTTGTTTCGTCCATAGTATTTCTCCTTGTCCTCCTCTTTGTGGAATGTAAGGTAATGTTCAATTGGCTTTCCTGGGAGCTTGGCCTTTTCGTTCTTGCGAGGAGAGAAACTCGAGGTGCACATCCAGAAAGAAGCTAGGACAGGGAGACCGGTAAGGAGGAAGAAGAAGATCCATGTCTTCCAGCCTCCGCCTACCATCCGCTTGAGGTACCAAGGAACACCAGCGAGGAGGGCGACAAGCGCATAGTTGTTGAAGTGGTCACCGCCAGGACCGTCGGCTGGGAGGGGAGCATTTTTGATGGCAGCGTACTATTTGGGACTTGATTAGCTTTGAGTTTTATTCAATCGGTATACACGAATGGGACAGAAAGCGACTGCCTGATCGAAGGGGAGGAAATGTACCTTTGTGGTTCGCACACCGCAATCTTCAACAGGGACCTGTTCTGGTCTGGCAGCAGGAGTTTCGATGTATTCGAAGCTCTCCTCCGAGATGACCGATTCCTTCTGAGCCATGGTGTAAGAATGCAATTGAGACACAGGCAATGTGATTCCTGGCCTCGGGGTGGTTGTGGAAGACAGAAAGTCAAAGTCCAGCCACTTTAACTTGGTGATTTTCGACGCGAATCAGGGTCCAAGCAAGTTGCTGCTAGCTGCTTTTGGAGGCATAAGAAAGCCATTATTTGCTTCCTTCAATTGTTGAAATGTGTCTTGAATGAACGATTACTTCTCAACACCGTGATTCTAGTGCTCTACGAGCAAGTTGTGCCTCACGCGTACCTGCATGTCCTTATCCACTCCCGCATGCTCAAGGTACCCCTCGATCGACCCGTATCGAGTCCGAATATGCTCATCCACAGTCTTCACCAGTTCAGGGTCACAGTCTGCAAAACTATCTGGCAGCCCGATCGAGTTGATTTCCTTCAGCCTCTCTACCCTCTCACTGACCAACTCTCCTTGAGAGAGCATGTAATCGTACTGCGCCGCTCCAAGCTCAACATGCAAGAGCATCAACGTGAACAAGATGGTCAGACCTGTACGATCTTTCCCTTGCGTGCAATGGACCAGAACTGGAAGCTGAGCAGGGTCTGCTAGGACAGTGAAGAATTGTAGTACTTCCTTGGTCGAGGCATCCGTTGAGTCGATTGCAAGTCCGACCTACGTAGCACTGTCAGCGTTGGACTGCCACATTTCGAAGAAGAACACCTACAAGACCTCTCGCCGTCATAACATTCTCTCCCAGTACCCTAATACCTTCAGTCCGATGTCCAATCGCCATCCGACC
Organism: Venturia aucupariae; assembly: GCA_003693225.1. NCBI lineage: Eukaryota > Fungi > Ascomycota > Dothideomycetes > Venturiales > Venturiaceae > Venturia > Venturia aucupariae. The sequence continues at coordinate 36,699 of QWZN01000185.1, read as the reverse complement.
AATTAACTTGAAAGTATTTCCCCACGATAGCTGGCTAATGAGCATTTTCGAATAGGCACTTCCATTGAAATTGATATTGTGGTAGGTTACTCCAGGTATCTGCGATACTTCTGCCACAGCATCGCTGGACTGTGGTACAGCTTCCGATTTGGCAACATTGGCTTTCCGCTTCTCAGCATTCTGAATGTGTTCTGTCTTCGTCCTTAGGTCGATAATCGATTTGATCTTGTACTCGGAAACAATCCTTTGCCGATCCTCGGTGGAAGCGTCATCTTTGACGTGTAAGTTGGCTGATTGGTTTCCATTACATCCTTGAGCTACTCACCTGGACGAGCAGAGCGATATAATTGCCCAATTTGCATAATCGTGCTCTTCACCTGTCCATTGATCGTTTCACCAACATCTCGAAAATTGAGGACGGTGGGCAGAGGCGACATGTTTATTACCTATATTGGCGTCTTTGATTGTCTTGTGAACTCAAGCCTTTCTCGGGAAGGTAGGTATAGTAGGTATATGGAATGCAGGAACAATTCAGCCTTAACAACAGGCCGAACACTAGCTCTCTACGTCATCGCCAAATCAGGGAATTCCATCGAAACTCGGGGCCTCCATGAATTCAGTGTCCTTTTGACCTCCAGCAACCACGATACAATGTTTGAACAGACTCTACGAGCTTAAAACACGACGAAGTATAGTAGAATGGACAAGCGAACTAGCGGTAATCTTGATATTATCATTCAATGGTATATACCCACCACAGCTATTATCGACATTTGAAAACAATCACTATATACCACGGCCGGTTACTCAAACCCGTACGACGTCATTTTTGTCGTTGAAACCTCCTCACATACTGTCCTGAAAAGCAGACTACAGGTATACAAGAATTGAAATTGTGCTGTCAAGATATACAGGTCTCCTTCGGCTCAAATACCGTCATGAAAATACAGGTCAAAGTAAAAACACCATGCGAAAGGTGCAAGAACAATTGAAGAGGTGAGCGCAATTATTCATTGAAAATAAAGTCCTACACGATGTCGAACAGCATTGAAATAACAGAACACATCGGGGAATAGGGTATAGAACTCACGTTGTGATGTGAGGTCACTGGATACATGATATTATAAACTTCTGGATATCTAGTTTCGTTGAAGCTCCTCCAGAGAAAGGGTATATAGGGGCCCCAAGTACGCCAACCAACTTTTGAATTAATGGAAACTGTGGCATCGCCCGCTACGATGTCTTTGATAATATGTGATTTAAATTGGTTTTTGTCCGTAGCATATCGATCTAGTCGTCCTAGTTAGCACTGTGCAATATTTTGTCCACTGATATGAGATAACCAGACTGGAACTGATGGGACCTCTGTATGTATGCACTAGTCGGGAAACGTAACTTACATAGTCTGATATGCGTGGATTTTAGGGTTGCGAATCTCTTTTCGCACCCTTGCGATCAATATGTCCACTTCCTCTTTCTTCCACTATGTTTTGTCAGTGTCAATCAGCAGACACGGAAGTAAAATAAGAGCTTACACCAAGGTAGTTGGTGAACAAGTACATCGCCCAGCCTTCCATGCCATCTTCCCATGCCATGCGATTGTATGCCCCAATTTGTTTGAGACTTGGATCTTTCGGCCACGGTCCTATGGGCCATTTGAAGGTCTGATATTTGACGTTGACGAACCCAGCTTTCCTCATGAATTCTTCCGATTGTTCAGCGATGCCAAATGATTTCCCAAAGACTTCGCCGCACTTCAAAGCCATGGGACCCCATTGTTCCAAGTAAGCCCCCTCAATGGAGCCATCATCACTCTTCGGATGCACGCTAATCTCTGCCTGCTCAAAATAAGCACCTGGTTTTAAGGCGTTGTATACCTCGGCGTACAGGGCGTCGTAGTCGGCGACGCAGCCATATATACATCGCGCGTGTATGAAGTCAAAGGAGGCCGGAGTGAACGTCCACTCCGACGTGAAGTCGTCGACGAAGAATTCGAGGTTGGGGGGAACGAGGTCAGGTTGTATTGGAGATAAGTCTGTGGCAGACACGGCTGCTGAAGGGAACTGGTCGGCGAAATCGATCCTGGACCAAGGAAGCATTGTTAGTCCAGAACTTGGCACCTTGATTGGATTGTAGCTTACGCCCAGATTCCTGTACCGGTACCTGTGCATGTCAGCAGACGGTATACAACGATGTTACTGAATCACGACAAATCATACCCAAGTCCAGCACTCTTTGAGGATTGGGTCCTATGGGCGCGAGAAAGAGACGGCCCTCGAGAGAGAGATTGAATATATGGTGGAAAAGGTCGAGGTTATCCTGTGCTTTATCGTCGTTTGGTCCCCAGTAGCTGCCAGCCCTGTAGCTGTGGTATCGTCGGCCATTCTCGTAGATGTAGTTCATGACAGCAGGGCGGAGGGATGTCGTCTCGGAGGCAGCATCGCTATCCCCGTAAGAAGAATCGCGATCTGAATCGATCACGATGGATCCGGTCTGGTCGATGTTTGCCATGCGGAGAACGAGGCATCAAGTGCAGCACAAGCGTCTGGGGGCGACGAAGACATTATCTCTCTTGCGTAGGTTGGATGGTAATACTGAAATCCGGGGATGGGGTAGAACTAGAGAAGTACGGACAGAATCCCACGTTCATGGCCGAGCAATGGTCGCGGGATGATCCTACAAGCATGGTCTCCCCGACCTTTGCACACGCGCGAACTTGGTTTTGCTTTTCAGGGTATGCCAGTGGTAGGGCAATAGTGAGGGATCCACCAGGTAAGTAGGTGATGAATAATTACTTGCAACGAGGTCACAATAATCAATGCCATGGCAAACACTCGTGCAAGGGGCCATCTCCGAGTATTAAATACTACTAGTCCGAGTATTAAATACTACTTAGTAGTCCGAGTATCAAATACTACTAGTCCGAGTATCAAATACTACTACGACCACCTCCATGACCCACCCACCCACTGACCCAGACACGTATCGGGACGATAACAATTGAACGCATCGTGGACTGCCGCTTGTTTCCTGCCCCTACTGTTTCCTGCCCCTATTGTTTCCTGCCCCTATTGTTTCCTGCCCCTATGTGATATCTTTACGCCTCCATCCTCGGGCCCAACTTCCAGGACTGCTTGAAGCTTGCAGCTGCCACCACTTAACTGCTTCCAATTCTACTACGACGTGACTTAGCAAGGCGCCTTCACCCGCTGCATCAAGGAATTGCATGACCAGTATGGTGGGTTTCCTCCGCTTTCACACCGCTGTCTTACTTTTGAGTATAATAGAAAGCTAATTTCTTACAATAAGGCCCAATTATTCGCATAACGCCGATTAAACCCCATATTAATAATCCCGAGTATCACTCCATCCTGTATGAGCGGTTTGGCCGCCGCGACAAGTGTGCTTATATACAGTATGAGCGGGCGATTTGGCTTCGCTTCTAACAGTTTATTGACTGTTGACCATGAGACGCATCGCATGCGCAGAAAAGCTTACGACTATCGGATATTCAACCCGTGATCAGGAACGAGGTGGCCAAATTTTGCGAGAAACTCGCCGACAACCAGCAAGATGAGCGCATACGACCCTTGGATAGCGGGGTGAGACACAATTACTGAGTATGCTTTTGGACTGCTTTGCACTTTCCAATCGTATTTCCAATCTTAGACGGCCTTCCTGATTGGTTCGTGATGATAGGTTCAACCAGTGTTGCAACCAGTTGGGAGGCTTCGAAAGGTTCGCGAGGGAAGAAATTTGGATGGCAGAAAATCATGTCTGACTAACCCTTCGAGATTCGGGTCCACTTCAACGTGAAATTGGAGAGATATGATGGAGGAAGAGAGCTAACTCGATCTAGGAGGGCTGTGAAGCTAGATTCCACACCATATATTGATATTGGCAAGTCAGGATTCCAGCTACAAAGTACAATGAGACTTCCGTCCAGAATCATTGGTAACACCTTCATGCCTGTCGAGCGACCAATTCGACCGGCTCGTGCGTACCGAGCGAGATATCGGAACTTCGGTCATGGTAATTTACATCATCGCGAGGATGTCGAGACGGGCTATAAGTTATTTTCGGCTGCAATGCTGGCCGCCTAGTAAACTGGCGCGGTGAAAGAGAACTACTCCAGCTTTCCAAATGATCGATTCGGCGCGATTACATAACTGAGTAAGGGGACTAGGTCGTTCCTCGTACATTGTGCTTACAAACATGTAGGTATGAAGCAGCCTTGCACAAAGTGTACTTCGAATGTACCAAGCTAACACCACCCAGCCGCATGCGATTACGGCTTTGGAGAGGAAACCGCTCGGTCGGAGCGTGAGACCAAACAATCACCACGGATGGCGTCGAGAAGAGGAACTTGAGCTGCTCCACAACATGATTCGCCGGGCTTCTGTCGCCCATTAGTGAATCACTTGCAAAAGATGGCGACTTCTGGAAGCAAGTTCGTTGATCCCGCTGCTCGTTGCGAGCTTCTCGCTGCCTTGGTCTTGAACAGAGGCCGGTAAGTCGGAGAAGAGGAGCACCTCGACCGTGATCATCGCAGAAAGTCTCTGAGGTCGTGCAGTTTAAGCAGTATCTTGGGAGGTGGTGTAGAAATGAAAAATGACATGGTTGTTGTTGAGCTTCTACCATGTATGGTCTTAAAATATGTGTAGATGGGTTGAAGTTGAATCGCGTACTCAAAAGATGGTCTGACTATCCATGTTTTCGGTACGAGTATAAAAAGATTGGTAGTCCATATATGATGAATATGACTGACTTTGTAGAACGCCCTCGTCTCGTGCCTTGGAGTTATATATTGATTTTCCCGCCGCAAGCCCAATACAAGATACCCAGAGATAGGACCTTTGGACGCTCACTAGATCGTCGAGCGGGTGTCGGACGTGTTGTTGCGGCCATACAGCTTGTTAACTTCCTGCGATTCTTGATAAGTTCCAAGTCGGTGTTATTGAGGATAGCCATGTTGAGAGTTCGAGACACTCCCATCACCTTATCTTTATACTGTGCACAATCCATCACTCCGCCGCCTTATGCAACACAGGAATGGATCCGGTGTACACCACCGCTTGACTTAGCCCGGGCTATAAAATACCTCCCGACTTCGAAGAGCTTCCTTTTATTCTCACAACATCGCAACCTTCTCAGTTTCACGTCTCTTCGATTGCTTACCTGCATCCTTGGTCTCGATTCTTTGTTATCTCGCCTTTGGTCCAACATACTGCCAGACGATCGCGTTGGGTGGTGTTGCTGCGCCAGTGTTGACATTTCAAGATTCTCCTCCACGCTTCCACTACCACTGTCATCAACAAAGCACCAACGCGAACAACGTTTCTGTTACCCGCCTCATCTCTCCAACCTCTTCAAGCGCCATTTCTAATTCTGTCAATATGACAAAACTCGCGACACATGTAAGAGCCAATACTCACTCATCAAACAAACCATCATTGACGATAAATAGAGCGTCGAGAATGGCGATACGCACCCACAAGCGTCCATATCAGAGCGACTGGGTCGTATGCGAGAGCTTCGCGGAGGCCCCGCCATTGCTAGCCTCGTTGCCGAGATCGCTGAGCTCAAGAAGGACAGAGCTGCCGACCAAAAAGCCAACCAGCAACACTCTTTTATCCAAGAGCAGGAGATAGTCGCGCTTCGAAACGACATCAGCACAATCCAGAACAAGATGGATGCCTTCATTAACAAGTTTGCCGACTCCAAAGTGTTCGAGCATGCCACGACCAACAAGGACGACAAAGCTAAGCAGGACGACGATGACGATTTCGATGGCGATTCTGAAGAGCATCTCATGGTCAACGACGGCGATGATATCCACCAAGCTCGATACGAGACACTCAAAGAGCTCATCGAGAAGGCTTGTGACGAGATTTATTTGACCATCGTCGACAACAGAAAGGATGTTGAGAAGAAGCTAGCCACCAAATTCCAGAAGCGCTTGGACGTGGTCTCTGGTGGTCTTGCAGAGCATGTTGTCCATATCGAAGAGTTGAAAGAGTCGGGCAAGTTGGTTAGTATCACAGACCTTCAGAAGCAGATCAACAAGATCTGGGAGGTGATCAACAACGGACCGCAATCTCAATTCGACCTGAGCGAGGAACGCAACAACGAGAAGACCCGCTTTACGAACACGGACAACTCTATCCAGACTGAGGACTTCGAAGCCCTGAAGCAAGAAGTGTATGACAAGTTCAAGCTGTTTGCCGGAGAGGTCGACAGAGAGCTCAAGCGCATGAACATGAAGCTCAGAGGTCTCCCCGCTACTGCCGAAAAATGTGAGGAGGTGGAGACATACCTTGCACGTGTCGAGGCAAAGATGGACAACGTTCAGCAGTGGATTGCGACTCTTAATCAGAAGTTGGTGGACAGTGGAAAGGGCAACTTGATGGGCCCCCAATACTGAGCATCGTGTTCACCTTCAACTCACAGTCTTGGGTTTAAAGACAATCAACTCGAGATCGATATCGCTAAGCTATTAGTAAGTGTTGAGAAATGAGTCGTAAGAAACATACTAATCGCGATGAGAAGATGAACAAATCGGTTGCTTTGTCCTCCACGTAGCTGTTGGGGCCTGAAAGATGTCTGGACCTGAATTAAAGTTAGTGCGGTACGCCTTGTGGTTCGATAAAGAGGATGTCATTTGTGTGATGGATAGGAAGGTGATGGCGGCTTGTAGTGAACCGTCAGTCGAACTTCAGACTCTGAAGTGACGTCTGTTGGCTAAGGTTCCGACCTAGTGGCTTTGACCTACTGTAACATCCAAACACATTCAACAGAAACCATGCACACAAAGAAAACATTCGTTAAATCTTTATTATCGCTTCCGTGAGATCCACTGAGTTCCTGTCCTGTGTAAAATGAGAATGCTACCTTTGTGATTACATTCAATAGAGGGAGACCCTCCAGATGAAGGTGCTAGACATTCACCGATATCACTCTCTTTGTAAACATCATACGGTACCAGTAGCTGTTGGCTTTAAGTTGAAGAGACATATGAAACACTTGAGATACTACTGGGATTAGGTAGCATTTGATCTCTGCTGAACCTTACCTCACCTCACCTCACCTCACTTCACTTCACCTCAATATGGATCAGCCTCATAAGGAAGTGTCAGGATTTGTCTCGTAGTACAGTCCACTGATCTAGTCTTGATGTCCATGACTTTCGGGCAAATCTCACGAATGGAAACATCAGGAATTTATCGATATCGATCCCGATTCGGAGAAGGTTCCTGAGCATGGATCGAAGGCCATGGAATGTTTTGGTGTTGACGTGTTGTGTCTTCACCTCCTTAACTTCATCTCGTCTCTCCCACAACAACAACTTCACACTTTACTTTCATCACCAAACACGATGGCGGAATCCGAAGTATCGCGAATCCCCCTTGTATAACAGTGGATACTGACATAGATACAGCTCCTCATCCGATTGAGGTTGAGAGAGATCGAGAAGGAGCTTGCATCCGTCAAAATTGAGTGTCAAAGGTTGACAAAGTTGGAAGACGAGCTCAAAGCCATCAGAAACGACTTCACTATTATCGGAATCGAGCACGAGAACCTCAAATCTGATCGCAAGGACATCAGGAACCAGGTAGACTCCGTCGACCGCTACATCAGCGAGTGTCTCGATGTCGTCGACACCACGGCTGGGAAAATTCAGACCATCGAAGACAGCGTGTCCGACCTGCAAAAGAGGGACATCAGCTGTATCATCGGAGCTGCATCAGAAGCGGCCACCGCTGGGGCTCACGATGGCCCATCCGTTCCCGCAGAATTCGTCGCTTTCGGAGCTGCCTTCTTTCAGAAAATGGACGATATGCAAGCTAAGGTCTCGAGAAAGACAGACGAGAACAATAGTGCAGTACTGAAAAGATTGGACACTATCGAGGCCATCGTTCAGCTGAAGTTTGATCGGATCAGGGAAGAGGAGGGCCGCCAGCTCACCATTGAAGCAACGGACAATATTCTCATCCATAATCAGACACTTGAGACTAGACCCAAGATCGAAGCCGAGATGATGGTAGGCATTGCGAAGAAGATGGAGGACGTACTTGAGCACAGCACGGCAGTAATCTCGTGTGAGACAAAGCTGGAGAAGTTGGAGAAGATGATCAGCCAGTCGATGAATGCCAATGGAGTAGAAGGCATCCTCAATGAACTTGACGCTAAGTTCGATGGATTGGAGCAGCGAATGGTCGCTCTCGGCGACCAGAACGTCCAGGAATTTATCGACATCGACCAGAAGTTCAATGCCATCATGCGACAAGGAGACATCCACGGCCTTGGCAATCATATCAAATCGATGTCTAAGCTTGGAACGACCATGGAAGCTTTCGACAAGACTTTTCGCAGCACCTCGACCTCCGAGACGTCTCTCCAGAACATCCTGCAATGGAACCAGAGCATAAACGGCAAACTTGTCGATTTGAGTGGTAAGATTGACACCCTATCAGGTCGAGGCAAAGGTGCAGATACGATCCAGAGAGCAGTCACCGGACTTGCAACCAAAGCAAACCTACAGTATATGGCAGCTTCCTCCCAAAATGGCAGACCAGGAAAAGATCCCAGGAGGGACAGGACAAAGCTCATCTCCGCGCCAGCATCAGGCCCAAGCAGACCAAAAGAATTACAGGCGGTTAGACTGCCAACTCTTGCCGTCATGGATCGGCCAAAGCCAAAGCTCGCTACCACACTGGGATTGCTTCTAAATCCACAAGCCAAACTGCCTGCGGCAGCAGCAGTGTCGCCTCCAGCCGTACCAATCCAGGCAAATAGCGCCCAGGTTAAGATAGCTTCAGAAGATATGTGCAAGGTCCATTCGGCTGAGACAGTCGAACAAGTGGCAGAACACCTAGCTATAGCAGAGGGGGAGACTGCTAAGGCAGTACCAGATGCATCAAAGACCGAGGAAGAGCCCCAGCGTGTCAAAGCTGAGCCAAATGAGGCCGATAAGTCCGAAACCGGCTCTGATGACAATGCTTTGCTGGCCAGATTCGCTGAGATGAAGAAGAGCATGCAGCCCAGCGAGCCAACCGTATCGGAAATGGGACTTCAACGAAAGACCAGCATCTCCAACAAGGAGGACGTTCCATCTTGGCTCGCTAGCCTTGTCACTTCGAGCCCAATTACTCTCACAAACGCCACGAACATGAAAGCGGATCGATCATCAGCGTTGTCAACTCCAAAGCTCAGTCCCGATTTCAGAGCATCAACTTCTGCATCCAGCTTGAACGCCCAAGCCGCTGACTTCAAGATGCCCAGACCATTCTCTCTAATCAGCCAGTCACCATTGGAGGACGAGGAGGACAAAGTACTACCGGATACGGCGCGCATGGAGAGGGCCAAATCGCCTTCGAAATTTGCTGAAAGCTATTGAGAAGAGAAGAGTGTGTTATCTGATGTTATAGGTGGCGTCGTGGGTCGAAAACTGCGGAGTGGCAACGACAGCATGCAGTCAATTTGTTTCGAAGTGCCTCTCCTAGCGTAGCAATCGCAGCTTGAAAATGAAAGATGCCAGGAAATTTTCAATAACGATGTCGCTTTGAGATGATTTCATTCCAGGGGCTGTAAGGTGAGACCTCCATGGTGATGACTGCCAATTAACACCAAATAGCTTTCCAGTATTTGACCCTGTCACGAGCCGTTTTGCATTGAACCTCGATCAAAGCACCAAACTATCGCCAGACTTCTTCATAACCATTCGAACAGCTACAAGCAATGAGCCTGCCTAGAATTCAGCTCGATAGCAATGAATTTTGGCAGTGATGAAAATTGCGTCTCCGGAAATTTAGCGCCTTCGAGCTGAAATTCGAAGACTACAATTTGAGCTTGTCTCAGACGCGCCCGGACTCTAAATTGGCTGATCCAAGCTCTTTCGGCAGCAGTCCGAGCTGTTTACTCTTGTACACTCACTCGACAGGGTTCGGGTACTTCCTTGAGGCAAATTCCCAAAGTTGTAAAGGTCTGCCTCTCGAATGCACAATCGTAAGCCTAGTGCCTGGTAACTATGTAGAACAAAAGCCAGGAGATCTGCAGTCTTGACCTCGAATTGACGGTTCCCAATGTAAGGTCTCGAGTAGTGTCTACCTCCCATGTCCGTGTCAAAGCAGAATAATTGTGATTCTAATCAGCGGTAGATTGAGCTCATGATGATGAACCAGGCCGAAAAGGATAATGCGACGCACATGGCCGAAATCGAGCTCTTTAGTTGGCGAGAAGCAAGAAGAAATCGGAGCTTTGGCTTTGGCTTGACTGCCTTCTTGATCATCGAACCGTATAACTGGCTTGAGAGACCCACAACCGGATATCAGATCAGTTGCAATCGCAACGACGCTAGTAGACTAACATCTGTGAATTGCGGGGTTTTTGTTCATTTCGCCGCTGCAGCGAGAGTGGTCGTGTGCGAGGAGTCTGGGCGTGGTTGGTGTCACACGAGAACCAGGATTGATCTGTTGGGCAGGGGCATTGTTTGCGTTTGCGAGAAGCGTGATATACAGGGATCCGAAATGATCGATATCGCAAAGAAGCGGTGTTGACGCAGGCGTCCGCTGTTTACAACAATTCCCGCCTCCGAACTGGTGTGACTGGAGTCATCTTGTTGGAGGCTCAAATTGACAACCTCCATAGTAACTGATCACAGACAAGTCAGATCGGGTGAACGCAGAGCCTCACATCGTCCAAAACATGCTTTCCATCAAAAAAAGTCCCTCGTGCTTTTGGAGCCAGGATAGACTGCATCTCTCCACGCGGGAGAAGATGGCGGTCAGCGTGAGCCCGTCTGGTCTACAAGATCCTGAGGCAGGATCATGTATGTTTCCTGATTCCAAGACTTTTTGGAGGGTGGTTGGACGCAGATTTGCTGCTGCAATTTCAGTCCTCAAATTTCCTCTTTGTCTTCATCCTTTGCGCTCCCGGATATCTCGTCCTGTGTCTCACTTTCCCCTCACTCTGCCAACTCCATTCGTTGCTCTACTCCAAGTCGTCCAATCGATGCGCTCGGATTCATTTTCTCATCTTTCTTAATCATGTCACCAAACACCCGAAACAATGTCTCGATGCGCCGTCTCCATAGCTTGCGCCAACAGCTCAAAGCAAACGACGCTGACATGGCAAAGCTTCAGAGAAAGGTAGATCGCTCCCTAGCCTCTGAAAATATGTGCCCACACATGTTGACCGTAATTATAGATCCATTGTCTTAGCATTCAAATCGCAATTCTCGCCATCGAAATCAAGATCCGCGATTGCAAGACAACCGCCCAGGCCGTGCTGCGCGGTGTAATTGACGCCATTCGACAAGGTAGTTCATGCAACACCCGAGGTGACCGAGCTCATTCGCCCACGGAGAACGTCGCGCTTCTACACGATCAGACTTACCCAATCAAGCGATATGTGGTCCACGAGGGGAAACGCATCGACACAAAGAGATCGAAACTGGTTCAAATGTCCCGAAAACAACGCCACTACACAACTCTCCTAATCAAAATGGAGGAGGAGAGCAACAGCACCAAGAACGAGATTGCCAGATACCGCGCCACTGGGTCCCACCAGAAGACTGTGCCATCGAAGATTACCCGAACTGGTTCAGCGCTCCTCCAGTCTTCCATCAGGAATTGTATGAGTCCCTCCGAGATCATTGTGCTTTATGAGGGTGAAGTCGAGAAGTCGAGGAAGTTGAGTAGGTCTCTGGATCGGAGGCGGGTTTGCGATGATGATTGTGGTAAGTGTAGAAAGTATAGGATGGACAGGTGTTGGTGGTGCCCTTGATGGTTCGGTAGGTAGGGCTGAAGAGGGTGATATGTGGATAGATCGGTTGAGTCTTCGTTGGTGGTCCTGTCGTGGGTATAGATGATTGTTTCGATGTCGTACTGGCCCATCTTCGGCTATCTAATGCCTATTAAATGCGTGTATTTTCTTCTCTTCCGATGTAATGAGACCTATGGGCTACGATCCTTATCACCACCCAACACTTCTAGACTCCTCAACCGCATCATCACCCTGAGCCTGTTCTTAGCGGAATCGTGAACGTAATGTCAATGGTTTCCTGCACCTCGAGCTGTAGCATCCCAGGCTCCTTTAGTACTTAAAACACCTGCGACGAATTGCATGTCTCCTGTCATCGCATCGGAGGGTAAATGTGCAATCATACAGCGGCTTTGTAGCAAGTAGATTCCAGATGCAATTAAATCTTCGAACAGCGACTTTGGCGACTGTGTCGTTGAAGTTCTGAGCGGCGTGGTGGTTAGATGTCAAGCTTTGAGGTTCCTATTGATGCAGGTGACAGGGGCTAGGCTTACATAATTTGGCCCGAAGAGGTAAAGTGGGAACCGTGGACGTGTGCTCCGGGAGAATTAATATCAGATCGAGACATGAGTTTGGAAAATCATGAGGACATAGAGATTCGAGGTTGAGATGAAAAGGAAAGAAGTTATAGTGAAGCTCAAGGAGCCTGAAGAACAAGTAGTGCGTGTTTCTTCTACGATCTAAAGGACACTGTGAGAATTTCCGGATCTTTGTAGAGGCTTCTGGGAAACGCTTCCAAGTTGCTCAGCATTAGTTGGAAGATGGCATGATGAAACCCATGCCAGTCATGAATCCATTGCTTTGACCAAATCTACAACATCAGTGTCTTTTCAGGTTCGCAAAGGCTTTGTGAATGCAAGCAAATTCATTACTGCCCGCGCTGCGACTGGACTTTACCGTCCATGCCGCGGTTCCTTCAGCTGTGCCCACCACTGAGGAGCGTACTCTTCTCATCTATGCGCCTTCGAAAGCCTCTTGGCTCTTCTGCGTCCTACTCATCCCATCTATGATACATCGTCATTCAATCGAGTGGAGAAGACTTCAAGTTAATACAATGCCGGGAAAAAGCCAGTGGACCATGCGCCGCCGCCCAGGATCGCTTGTATGCCAAAATATAGCTCTAAAAGACGCGGAAGAAGAGACTGCAAAGACTGTCTATTTGTGGAGGTTGAAAAGGTAAGGCCAGATTGGGGTGGCCATTTCTCATGTCAGGACTTTGCGGGCGACCTGTTATTTTGTCAGGAACAATAGTTCATCTTTTGACAGAATCTTGAGAAACTTACTGCCCATGATCCTGCCGCGCTGGCTACGATACCTCCACTGATCATCATCGGTTTAATACCTTTCGTGCTCTTGAAGATCATGCCGCTCAGGGCTCCTGCTACAATACTGTTCGTTGCGTCATCTATAGACCGATTGTCAGTGTTCTGTGCCATGCCAAAAAGTCCTACTCTCCGCAAAGATAGCAGATATGCACTTACGTTTCCCTCGCGCGTAGCCGATATAGCTGTTTATTCCATTGTAGACCATCGCTACCACACCCGCTGAATTGCCCAAGAACGGCCCTCTTCGTGTGACGGCGTTCAGAACAGCATTGAGCCTGATTTTTGGAGGTGCTCCTGGAGCCGTCCTTCTCAATCCCTCGACCATGCCCCAGGCTCCTCCAACTCCAAGCGCTCCCAAGTATGTGCATCCGGTTCCATAACATAGGTCATCACTCCAGCCTCTTGATGGAAGAGCAGATCGCGCGCCGGGTAAATCAGTCAAGACACTGTCCTCCAAAGTTAAATAATCGAGAGAATCTTTTGACAGATTTGCGAGAGGATGTAATTGTGCAGCGTCCGGAATGAGGAATGAGGAGACATCTTGCGCAGTAGTAGGATCGAAGGAATCAGCGACGAAGTCTGTGGGAGTAGCGGGAGTATCAGATGGTGGAGGAGCGGCGGGTTTGCGACCTGTGAGGGAATCCCATCTGTGGCATGTTAGATGTGTCAAGTTTCTGACGGCAAAGGTATTTCCTACATTGTCATTTTGAAGAATATTGTGTGACACCGAGGAGTGGAGGTGGGATTATGGGCGGTGATGGCGATGTCGTCGAAAAGTGTGACGATCTTTGAAAGATCCGAGTTGGAAAAAATGCCCGAGTCAGGCGCAAAACGTGTTGAGAGTATGTTTTCTCAAACCTCACCCTGACACACTCATACAACTTCATACAACTTCTCAGGACAGTCTTTTCTAATCACCCCATTGTGAAGCTGGTTGGATTTCTATCTTTGAATCGATCTCTAGCTTCTGAATTATCACAGTATCTATCTATATGAATGACGGCTGCATCCACCAAGAGCGCCATTCTACTTGGGATGTTGATCGCGGGTGTCCTTGTTGTTTTTCGGATCTTTTCAAGCCCATGTTATTGTCCCCAAAGATAAAGTCGAATACCTACTAGGCGCTCATTGTAGATGGCAATGTAGATTTTACCGAGATTGTATGCATACCCCTTCTTAGTCCTTCCTCCATCCACGCAAGCTTCGTAGCAGTCTCGAACATCTTTATCCTCAGGGATCTCCTTTGCTGGAATCTGTTAACAAAACGAGACTGCTCTGGGGCACTTTTCTAAATACATTGCTGATAACATTTGTAGCGAGAAGAAAGTAGCACTCGTCAAAGCTGGCGAGAGGAAACTCATTGATATCTCATCAGAATTCATGAACGAGACACATGGCGGTATCATTTCTTCGGATTCCTTTTCAACAAGCTCTCAAACCGACCTAGTGGCAAACTCGCAACCTTGTTCTACAACCACTGTCGACATCGGTATGGCCTTGTGCCCAGCATTGATACTGAGGGATACCGGCGGTTACCATGTTGCCATCATATAAATCAAACATTCGAATCTCTTTACCATCAATGGGCGCGTGTCTCAAGCGGGGCCGCCAAAGGTCACAAAAAATCACCTGTTAGGGGGGGTGGTAGATGCCTAATTGTACCGGGTTTTCTCCGTGGACTTCGGTTTCCTGGGGGAGATTAGTAGAACGATGACGTGTCAGGAGCAGCTACTGATCTCTTTTTTGCCATTTTTTGGTGGTGATAAATGTGGTTGTGGTGAAGCTCTGGTGTTGATGAGGGTGTTCAAACCACGGTGGAGGATTGGAATGACAAATCAAGTCTCTTTAGTTCCCGAGGTCGCCTGGACCACAACAATGCCAGGTCATCTCGATAGACTTGTCTTGGTCGTGCGACATGTGAGCTTTCAGAGGCGAATGAACAGGAAGCTAGCGAAAGCGAGCTTCAAGCTGGTTGGTTTTGCTTAATTTTGGGTCTCTGGTCACATCGAGGTTCGGCAGATCAGATATAAGGTCACATGTCAGCCTTCTGCAGCTACCAAGAGCGATTCACACACTGAGATCAATGCTAATTGATCAGACAAGGTATGTGAATGTTTGCTATTCGATGCTTCTACCACTTAGTACCTAGTTGCGTGAGTCTGGAGTGACACAGCGAGGCCGCCAAACCTTTTTCGTGGACCGAAGACATCAAAGTGCTTTGAATCAGAGAACTATGGAATGAAGCGGCTAAGAGACGACGGATTGACGGAGTCACTGTTACGAGAAGGCAAAGATCACGATCGAAGCTGGGCATTGCATTTCACAGAAGCTCGAAATAAAAAATGACCAAGCTGATATTCAACACCTCGTGTGAGAATCTGTTTGCAGCTTAAGTTCAGCTCAGAGGCCTCAATCTAGGTTATACACCCCACTGTACTCCGCGCCATCGAAGCAGGTGAGTTTTAAAATTCTATCGATACGATTCAATGCTTATCCAAGTCTAGTCCTCTTGCTTTCCCATGGCTCTAAACTGTTCGCACACGCTGTAAAGAAGCACTCAACTGCCGACAGAACTCATCGAAGCTGTCATTTCGTTCAAGGAGCCACGTGGTAGCATTCTGTACGCGGTTTGACATTCGTGAATGCATTTCTGCTTTCCATGCATGCTCGGGTACTCCAGCAGCCTTGGCATAGAAGACAAAGATACTCTTAAATTCCTCGAAGTCGGAGTAGCGTCGCATCTTGATAGATTGGAAGTCTTTCCAGACCTGGACGATGGCTTTTGGAATCACAGCCGGACCTTCCTGGTCGAGCTCGACAAGCTTTTTCTTAGCGACGCCAATCGCGCCGTCAAGGTTGTCGACATTCTTGAAGAGGGTCTTGGTCTCATTTTGGATGAGAGTGAGTTTGGCGTTCACTCGTGTCGAGTCCTGGCGACACTCGGCATCAAGAGTCCTAATTGCAGATGCTGTGGAAGCGTCGAGTCTGGTGAGCTTCACTTGAAGGTAAGGTACAATCTCACCCTGCTTTTCCAACTTATTGATCTTCTTCAGTGCGCTGTCCTCAAGCCCTTCTTGCCCCGATAGACGCACGTAGATTTGATCGAAGCGTATGTCGCACTCCTTGACAGAGCGATCGTAGCCCTCTGCGAATTGTCCCAACTTCTCATCAAGACTGGAGACCTCGCGAAGGACGGCGTTCATGACGTGCAGCTCGGTGCAGCTTGCGACGTCCTCTTGGTTTCCGGCCACCTCCTCAATTTTATCGTTGAGCTTCGTGATCTTCTCGCGCATGTCGGCAACATTGTTGGCTGCGTTCGTGCTCGCTTTCCCAGTCTCGTACAGCATGTCTGCCTGGTATTTGCGGACTTCTACGATCTTATCCTTGAGCTTGGCTGTCTCCTCGTACTGCTGAAGAACTGCATCATCGGTGGCCTGAGTGTTCTGCGCACACCGCTCGACGTCCTCGCCTAGGCGTACGCAAAGACTGTCGACCTCATCCAACTTCCGGTGAGTTCTGGTAGAGGCTTCATTGTGGTCGTCACGAAGTCGTTTGATGTCCATGCTGTTAGTGTTCGTATAATCATCCATTTCGATCAGTCTGCCCCAAATCTTAGGGATGCTGCGAACATCCTCTTCGATCGTCTCCATTTTGTTTTCGAAGTAATTTGCGAATCGCTCTAGCTTCAATTCCAGAGCATTGATCTTTTCGTCTTGCTCCGAGAGCTTTGCGCTTTGCTCGGCAACCTTCTCGCGCAGACCGGTCATTTCGTCGGCCTGCTTCTCAACACGTCGAACCTTCTGGCAGACGTTATGGAAGCGGTCATCGATATTTTCCAAAACCTCGGCCAAGCCAAATCCTGCCATCTGAGTGTTCAACGTATCCACGTTCCCACAAATGCTATCGAAGCGACTGACACCGTCGGTCACCTTGCGGTCCAGACCGGCGACAATAGTGTTGAGCGTTGTTATCACTTCGTTGGTGTTCTCGGTGCTTGTCAGAAGCTGCGAGACGTTTTCAGTAACATGAGCTAGGTCAATTTCGCCCATGGTGTCCTCCAGATGAGCCAGTTTGTCCTGCGTCCCATTGAGTTGGATCTGCACTTCTCGGACCATGTCGATCGTGCTGCAGAGCGCGGCATGAGTCCTGGTTATACTCTCCTCCAAACTGGCCATCGTTTCCATCTTTCCTTTCCCAATTGCCTTGACGTCTTCTTGCAGCGGCGTAATGATTTCCTCACTGTCGACTACCTTGGCTTTGGTTTTCCTAATCTCTTGCTTCACATTCGCCACTTTGTCCGCCCGCTTGACTTCGTGAAGGTCGTCGATTGGGTCGTGTTCCGCTTCGTTATGTTGTGGTTCGTTCTTGGTATTGCACTTGTCGCATTCCGAGTCTGAGAAATGGTCATTGTCCTGCATCCTTGTCAGTCATGTGTTCATTGTTTACACAAGTGATTGACCCACATTAGAAAAATGGACTTGGGGCTCACTAGAAATACGTCTGGGCACGAAATCAACCATGATGATTTTAGGTAGGAGGAAAATATAAGTTTCGGGTGATATGCTAATCAAAGAAGATGTAAAGATGAGTTGAAAATATTGTATAGATGTAGGAAGATGTGTAAGGGAGAAGGAGAGAAACGAAGGAATAACGTGAACACTGCTGATAACTCAACCTCCAGGCACCCAGTGGATTAAGTGAGGATATCATCTGAGACCTGTCAACACTGGCCATTTGAGTGGCAAGCCTATTAACTAGACGAATCCAGGATAAGATTCATATGTGGCTTCTAGACTGTCTTTCAAGTACAAACAACGCGGAAAACAAGGGTTTCTGTCTAACAGTCACTTCCATCCAACCTTGATAGGTTCATTGTGGCCCTGGTTTTCGTACCTGTGGTCCTGACTCTAGCGCTGTATCATAACCACACAGCGCGGCCGCAGATAAGGGGCCCTCAAGACTTGGTCATATCGTCGACGATACCGTCAATTGTGATGCCATGTTACTCACGGTCAATTTGGATATCCTTCTCGTAATTTGACCCTGAAAGAATGCCAGAATCTTAGCTATATCAACCTTATATCAAGGATGAATGTTCAAAACAACGGTATGTCCAGCCCCCGAAACTATAGATGGTATAAGAACGCTAATTCCAACTGGAACGAATGATAATTTAACTCTCATCGTCTCTATACCTACCAACACACAAAAACGGTCGAAAATGACAACATCGCCCTGCCCGGAGCAGAACGAGCAAGTCCAGACTTCTGCTCATAACTGTCGTAGCTGCGCTACAGCCTCGTACATTTCCATCTTGCACGCCTCCAGAGGACGATCTTGAGCTTTAGCCTCTGCATCGTAAGATTCCTTGAAAAGAGCGAACGAGGGATTAAGTGTATCGGAGTATGCTACTCGGCGCTTGTAAGCCCCCTCAAGAATATCTCTGTCCCAATGTGTACACAGGGCCCAAACTCCTCTTCGCAATGGACGTCGTTCCGTCGTCGTTGGTACAGAACTGATTGGCGATGACAGATTCATAAAACTTGTCGAGTGAAGAGACCTCTTTG
Organism: Venturia aucupariae; assembly: GCA_003693225.1. NCBI lineage: Eukaryota > Fungi > Ascomycota > Dothideomycetes > Venturiales > Venturiaceae > Venturia > Venturia aucupariae. Next base: position 17,987 of record QWZN01000185.1, on the reverse strand, counting down.
CTCAAGGTAACCTCCTTCTGTTCGAGACGTATGCATTTCTCATAAAAGAAAGGGGCCCACTTTTGGACGGGATCGTCCCAAGGCACCACGATATCGACAGGCTTCCAGCACTGGGTGACAAAAGAATGGGTCCTAGCCCCAATCCGTCGGCAAGACTGTGCCAAGCTGCGTAGAGCCTCCATTTTATCCTCGATTGCCTTCTTCTCCCTCATATAAGTCCCTCTCTCAAAATTTCCCATTTCCGCAAAGACCGTGGCGTTCAAGTGCTGACAACCACGTCAGCTCTTGCAAGCACAATTGAGACGCAGATGCACACCTGATTCCGCAATTTCACCATACAATTCTGCAATGCCTTTTCCATATCCCGTGTAGCCTTGATGCTTTTCGCGATTGATTTCTTAACGCCACGATTGGTGGCTGTCAATGGCTTTGACTTGGGTGATTCGTGGTGTTTGAGCTTGATGGAATATATAAGTATACTGAAAATAAATCGGGAGTAGTATGGACTTACCTCGCGACGCAACTGCCTTTTATGGCGTGACAGGGATAATGATTCGTCGTTGAGCATAATGATGTACGGTGAGGGTTAACGAAGGCTGTGGTGTTGACTGTGGTGCGTTTTTGGTGATATGTGATGCTTGGGATTGCTTCGAGTCTGAGAGACATGCATTCGAGACACTTCATAGCTCCTGCCGATTTTCGTTTGAGTTGACTGGGTGATCTAATAGTTGGGAAGTTGCGATCTATTAGCGATTAGGGAATAGTGGAACACTACAATGCTACGCCAGGTATTCCAGTTCCTGCGTCTTGTGACTGATATCAAATTGTCGTCTCCTATTAATGATTAATGTCGATAGATTTCTGACTTTTCGATACGAAGATTGCCAGAAGATTACCCTCATTAGTCCCGACTCAACAAACCGCTTGTAAACAACTGAATTCTCAGATTTGCACAAAGTTCAGTCAAAGAACCGTCAATAAACAGAATAATAAGGAATCTTGGATTCTTGGGCCCCACCAGCACTTCACCTACGAAGAACATCCTTTATCATACTTCGACCTCGGCTCAAACGCAATCTCCGCAGAATTCCTGCCCCCAAATCTAATCATCTTGGGATCCTCGCTCTTCTCATCATACAAAGGCCATCCAAGCTTTTCAAGACCATGGACGGGATCCTTCGCAAACGTCGTCCAGGCTTCTCTCAATGCCAAACTGAGCTTGGCTTCCTCCGGCGTGGGTTTCCTGCGCGAGGGATGATCAATGGTTCCCATGACTAGGGGAATTTCAGCACCGTGGCCGGCTCCAGGTGCTGGGTCGTTGCCCCAGGTTCCGGAGTAGAGATATCTCCAAGAGTTGATTCCGGCTTTCCGGTAGGAAAGGGCGGAGGCGTGGGGGCCGCAGCCGTCTTGCTCTGGTGGACGGAAGCTTTGGGGTAACGTTTCTCCTCGTAATTTGGCGAGATTCTCGTAGAAACCTTTCTCGTAGTTGGTGTTGCCGACGAGCATTGGCTGGTAACGTTAGTAAGATATCGGGCCAAGGGCTTGTTGGTACATTCTTACAATTTTGGCGAAGTTCCCTTCAGCTCTCCGCTTTTTGTAGTCGATGAAGACGGTCTTGTTGTCCACTGTTGGACCGTAACCTCCCTCTCCAATGTTTGCAGTCACACCCCTTCTTGGAACGCTATCAGTTACTTCTTGCCATGATTTAGATTGCATACATGGTAGGGTAGCTTCACCGGCTTCCATACCGCCGCATCCAGCCTTCCGACTCGATTCCCACCATGCGGCCGAGGTGTTTTTAGCAGGTACAGCTGGATTGGACGCTGTCCCAGATTCAGCGATTAGGCCAGACACAATTGGATCACTTGCGAATGCAAAGGAGTACATGTCAACAGACGCGCCCCCCGCTGACTGCCCGAACATGATCATCCGCTTTGGATCCCCGCCAAAGTTTGCGATGCTGCACGTTGTTAGCATACTAGCTCCACTGAGAAGCTCAATCTTTCAGGTGACACGTACTTGTCGCGAACCCATTCGATCCCAGCTCTCTGATCAAGCAGCCCAGGATTCAAAGACGGAGCAAACGGTGCTTTCGGGAATCCATAAACATTGACCCGATAATTGACGCTGACAACAACGACATCATGCTCATCCGCAAGACGAGCACCATCATAGGCAGGCGTGGACGATTTCCCAGACCCAAACCCACCTCCATAAATCCAGATCTTGCAAAATCAGCATTCATCATCTTTTCAGCGAAGTTTGTCTGCCTGCTTACCATAACAGCCTTCGCCTTCTCCCCACTCTGCGGCTTCGTCCAAATATTGAGATTCAAACAATCATCACCCACCTCCTTCATCGTCTCGGCTTTCCCACCCACATTCTCAGGACACCCCAAACCAAACTTCGTCGCATTGATGGAACTACTTCCTTTAAAAGCAACGGGAGCAGCGAATCGTAATTTTCCGACGGGTGATTCTGCAAAGGGGATACCGAGATAGACCGAGACTTCTGGTTTCCAGTCTGCGCCTTTACCAGTTACGGTGCCGCTGGTAGTTTTGACGGCTTGACCGACCGTCCATGTTTGGCCGTATGCGACCTGTGCGAGAATAAGGAGGGACAGTAAGGAATGCATTGTTGAAGGATTAGTAAGGAACATGTTGGAGCATCTCTTGTCAGCGGCCGGGTTGGCAGCTGCAGTTGACTAGTATGTGTTGAGTGAGTAGGTAGGTAGGTAGGTAGTTGGAACCTGAAATTCGCCTCGGTTCCTCATTAGGGTGCACTCAAAAATTAAAGCTCGTAATATAAAAAATCCCGACGTATATATACTGACTCGGGTCGTGCCTGGGATGCCGATTCTCCGCCTGGGGTCCATCTATAGGTGTACTCTGTGAACGATGTCCGTGCTCGCAACTTATACTAATTCTCCGATAATAAGTTAGTTTTAAAGACGTTGCGGTCCTTTATATAGAGTTACTATATTAATAACAAATAGAAAAAATTATAACAAAATAATCTATACTAGGTAATATATCCTCAAAGGGGATATCGCCAAATTCGCTATTATCTTTTCGTACTAAAAGACTTGTAAATTACTTCTTCACTCTTTTATTCTTATAAACAAAACGCTCTTACCTATCCCCTTAATTTCTACTAGAAATCCTCAACTCCTTCTTCAAACCCTTTTAACCCGGGCCTAATAGCATCAATTATCAAGCTTAAAAACTACCTTACTATATCTTGTAGAGAAAAGACTTATTAGAAGCAATATACAAACGGGACAAAAATAGTAATCTAATATACCTACCTTCCCTTTACGTCCAATACAAAGCCTTCAAGTTCCCCTCTAAAAAAAAAAACTACTTCCATCTAGCGTCTACAATAACTAAGCTTATACCTTACCTACTATATATCATCGACTATTTATACTAGTTACCATCCCACCATCCAACCACCATCCCATTATCCAACCACCCACCCAAAACAACCCAAACCAAAACAACCCAAACCAAACAAAATACAAACCACACAAAACCCAAACCATACAAACCCAAGCAAAACACAAACACAGCACAAACCCAATTACAAGATTAGAACGAAATCCTTCAAATTCAACAACTTCTCAGCAACAACAAACACGCTCCGATTTCCTCTTCCCGCCGTCGATGAGGCGAGGGGACGTAGTACTTTTCCTAGAGTTTGGATGGTATGTTGTTTGTCACAGTACCTCCTACTTGAAGCGTTCTACCAATCCAGAGCCGAGCCGAGCCGGTTGCTGATTAGGGGTTGTTTAGTATGGTGACGGACTGTTGATAGGATAGGATGGGATGGGATGGAGTAGATACCGCCCCGCCGAGAGAGAGAGAGAGAGAGAGAGAGATAGATAGAGACTACTAGTAGATCTAATAATATCACCCAATACTAGGAGATACCAACCCCCAAGAATAGAAGAGGGAAAACCCCAGTAAAATGAATATTACATTTCCATTTTATATACAGATTTATGTGTATGTCTATACATGTATAATATATACGCGCCACCACGAAAAACACTTTCTCAGGTAGGAAGGTACCAGAGGAGAGAGAAAATACACACCAGGCTCCTCCATCCCATCCTATCCCATCCCATTCCATCCATTTGCTAGACGTACCGAATATTAAACATACAAATTCTCTCTGATTTTGGCCAGGATTTACATCTTCGTTCATTTCCATGTGACATATTTCCCGCGATTGAAATCCGTTTGTACAAAAGTCATACCTACCCACCGCTATGACGGAAAGAAATAAGGACCAAGTTTTTAACAACTCGCCAAAGAAATTAGATAAGAAAAACATTTCTAAGACATAGATAGCGAACAAAATCCCATCTATTGCTCCCGACAAAAATAAAAATAAAAAATGCCGCCAAAGTTCGAGAAGAAGAACAAGAAGGATTCGCCAATAGATGCGCTGCGCAATGCAAAGACAACAAGCCAGGAGAGAGGAGGAACGACCCTAGCTATCGAAGAAAAAGGTGGCGACGAAACAAGCCGTCGTAAATAGCGTGGTGAAATCGTAAACGAACTCGAATTTTGCGTCGCGGTAACCCCATCCGATCAGCTTCGCCTTCTCCGTCGGGCGACGAACACCGTTTTTCGCATCAACGATGAGGAGTTCGTCGCGAGTGGGCATGTTGGGTGGGTCGATGGCGTAAGTGATTGGGACCCAGAAGGCACCGACGATGATGAGCCAGGAGAGTGGTGGCCAAAAGGCGTGTGTGAGGAGGCACAAGAGCTTGTCGTGGACGTTTGCGTTTTGTGCCACGCAGCGGGAGGAAGACAGCGAGATGGCGGAGAGACAGAAGTACGCGTAGATGACGTGGTACATTCCGTTGTAGTTGAGGAGGATGGCTTTCAATCTTCGGAGGAGGTGAGCACGAGTGGCGGGATCGCGTTCGTTGAGTTCGTCCTTGAGAGAACCGGTTGGTTTGAAGTTTTGCACTTTTCCGCCGAGCCATTTGGGAAGGAAGAAGGAGCGAACGACGGAGAGGGAGATGTATGGGGACATCCATAATTGAGAGCGTGCGCCACGTTGTCCTGTTGCGTAGCCGGCGGGGAGATAGAGAGCGAATTCGCAGAGACGGTTGATCATGACTGCAGCGAAGCAGGCACGGACGAGCCATTTGAGTTGGTCGAAGTTTGCGTATGCGATGAGGGGCTTGCCAGACATGAGGACGATTGGAAGGGCGAAGAGGGAGATCATCAGTGGGATGTTGTAGAGCGAGAGAATGGCGAAGAGGAATCCAGAAACACGAGGCATGAACCTCATGCCGCTGATGTTCTTACCCCAAAGGCAGAAGTTGAGTTTGAACGAGGTATCGACAGTTCCAATAGCCTAGGTTGGGTTAAGGTTAGCGAATGTGACACGCGGTTTGATGCTGTGTGACATACCCATCGGGTTCTCTGCTTCAAGTGGCTGGCGAAGGAGTCTGGGACGGTACCGAATTGCAGGGGCTCGTGGATATAGGCGGTTCTCCATCCCTTACCAAGCATGAGCGTCGATGTCGCAACGTCCTCAGCCAGGGATCCCAGAGGAATCATCCCAATGTCTTCAACAGCTTCGCGACGGAATACATAGCCTGATCCAGTGCACCATGCAACTCCTAGGGCATCTTTGATTGGCTCGCAAATGTGTACGAAGAAATCCAAACTTTGCGCTAGGGGATCGCCTTTGGGAATGTTGTAGAAAAGCTGTGAAAGTGTGAGTGACGGGGGTTTTCAGTCTTGGCAAGGCGCTTCTTTATCCTTACCTGAGGAGGACAGGCCATGGCCATCTTGGGATCATTAACCAAATGGGGAAGGAGAGCTCGCAGCCAGTGTCGCTCCGGAATCATGTCTAGCAAATGTGAGCAACAAGTTCGCACAAATCATAGGAGCGCCATCCTTACCAGCGTCCAGGGCAGCAATGTAGGACGATGCGCCACCGTACATGTGGCAAACCTCCTCAAATCCGTAGTTCAAATTACCAGCCTTGAAGTGATGCGGTACGCCCTTGATCTTCTTTCGGGCGCGGTAGTGCAGATTCTGATAGTTGCACATTTGGGCGAGGTGGTTAATTGCGGCTTCCAATTCAGCATCGGCTCCATCATCCAGAACAACGACCCGGTATCTTTCGCGGGGATAATCAATCTCGCAGGCTGCCCGTGCAGTGTCGACGATGAGGTCCACCTCTTCCTTGCAGCATGTGACGAAAACGTCCACGCTGGGCACGTCCTCGCCAACAAGTCGTAATTGTCGTCGGTTCCTCGTTTTCAGGATGAAAACATTCCACAAGGTTTGAATGAGAAGAGGAATGGCGACGGCAACTTCCGTGCCAATAAAGACCCAAGCCATGGGGAATGTCTTGCCTGTCTGTCTTTGTGAAGACAGGACGAAAATGATACGTAGCGTAAAGTATGTCCAATAGGCAACCAGCGTCAGGATGCACAGAATTGGTGACATCTTGAAAACGACTTGCTTCCAGCGCGGCATGTGGGCGTGGTCGTCCTTGCGATTGAGTTCGACAACGTGCATGTCCCGCAAGCCAGTCTTCTCGTTGAGCTCAATTGAGGACATATTAGGTATTAATGATTTAAAAGCATCGGTGCTTGCCTGACCTATGGTTAGCAAACAGTCTAGTGCATCTCTCAAATCTGGAGTCATACATAAGGAGAGTTCTGGTACGGCGTGGGTGACTGTGATCCTGACATGCCCATCAGTGTGGCCTCGCTCTCTGGCCTGCTGGCAGACAGCCATGGTCTTCTGGTCGCCGGCGTGGCCGAAGAGTCCCTTCCCATGGGCGTTCCAGGAGGGCTCTCATCATAGAGATCAGACAGGGTCCTGTGGCCCTGGGCACGTCCTAGACCGAGAGGCGGTCTTGTATTCGTTGGTACTTGAGGGTAGTTTGAGTTGTAGCTTTCTCGTCTCGACATTGTGTCCGAACCATCTCTTAATGTGTCTGAGCCGTCTTTCTCTATACTGGATTCTGGCGATATGGACCGTTGGGATTGTGATGCTTGTTGTGACATGTATGGGGAGTTGAAAGGGTTCTGGTGGATATCCTCCACGCTCTCGTTGTTGAAGCCATTTCCCATGGTGGGACGGCTTGGAAATTGGTTGTATGACATTGTGATGGTACGAGGAATTATATTTTCATGGTTCAAACGAGGGGAACTACGTTAGGAACGACAACGGTGGTACCGTAGAAGTGTATGTTGGAGGGGGATTCAACGAGCAACGAGCAACGAGCAGCGAGAGGAAAGGAATTGATCAAGGCAAGAAGAGGAAAAGTGTTGAAAGGGGAGAAGGGAGGAGATCAAGAAAGCAAAGTAAGCCGGTTCCCGAAAAAGTGTGGATCTTCCACCATCATGGGGGGAGGGGGGCGTTTGGCGCCGTTGTGGTGGCTGGCGTGTTTATCCCATGTCTCGGGGGAACGAGCGATCATTCCTGGCAGCATGCTACGGCTCATCTCATGGTCAGAGCTAGTTTCATTGAGCACTGAGCAGCAGGTGGCTGGCAGCCGTGTTCTGGTGGGAGATGATAAGAAGGTTAAATTTGGCGAATGGCGATCGGAAACCTTTTCTGGTCGGGTATGGTCGAGGATCCAGGGAGACGCGTATTTGGTCAAAAGAAGGTTCGGGTCCCCATCCACCATCCATCCTCCATCGACTCTGCTGCCACCGTTGCATTATTGTTCCTTCATTTCTGCTTTCATTCCATCTTCCCAGGCACAAGCACTTTCGTTGTTGTTTGTTGGATCAAACCTCTGATCGATACATAATCATAATCCATCCACCTCTTCCATCGCTATACACACACACACACACACCCGTCTGGTCTTGACACCACAGATATTCCCCTGGTCTTGACACAACAGACACCCGCCTGGTCTTAACACAACAGACACCCGTACTAGCTCTATCCCACACAGCAAGATGAAGACGACACACACGCTGTTCAGCGGTCTCCTGCTCGCCCTGCCGATTGCAGTAACGGTGGGCATCTACGTGGCCCTCAACATCGAGCAAATTTTCCACTCGGGCTTCAAGGGCTCGTACGGCATCCCGTCTGGCTCAGGACCCCTCATCTCCAAGTCTGGCACATTCACGTACTGCCAGAAATCGATAGGGATCGAAGCGGAAAACAAGAGATACACATGTAAGTCTTTGGCTCCCTCGCCGTTTGTTCCTGCAGCTGGCGGCCCCTGTCAAACACGGTCCCGCTAGCTTTGCTGCTAAAGGGCGGCGTTCGTTTCATCTGCGCGCACATCTTTGCCACTGCATCCCTCTCAGAACGGAGTAGTGGACGAGTGGTGGACTCGTAGTGTGGACGAGGGGTGGACGAGGGGTGGACTCGTAGTGGACTCGTAGTGGATGAGAGCTTGTCGAGTCGGCCGTCGGTGCGATAAGGACCTCGAGTGGAGTTGCTGGGATACTCGCTGATTCGGACGGCACCCCTGCATTCCCTATCCCGCCCCTCTTCCCGTGCCCGTCCAAGGCTGACAGTCCATGTGCAGACAATCCCAACCAATGGGGCCTCGCTGCGAATGAAGCCTCAGCCATGTGCATGAACGTACGTATCAAGGTCTTGTCCTCACCCAACAGGTCACTCATCACTCATCTCGTCGCCCAGATAACCACGTCGGACAATGTTGCTGCTGCCGACACCATGGCTGCTCCCTGGACCGCGACATGGAACTATTCCCAAGGCCCAAGTAAGTCAAGTCATGATCCTGGTTTTCAACTGCTGCTGTCCTGAGTCCGAGTCTGAGTCCGAGACTTTGACGAAAAGCGCATGCGTCAAGTGTTCCACAACGGCATCCCCATCCCTGTCCCCATGCTTGCTTCCATTGCCGCTGCAATCTGGCACCGCCCGCTAATCAAGATTGCCTAGGCGACTCTCCCGTGCACGCTTTCCCCAATGCAAAGCTCGCCATCGACACCCTGCCCATCCAGCTGTCGTCCTTCGCATCCCTCGACCTCGATGTCGACTGGCACTATGCTGTCGGCAATGAGAACAAGACTGTCTCGACCTCTTCGGAATTGTCTGCCAGTGGCTTGAATGCCAATGTGTGCGTGGATATGTTCTTCGGCCCTACCCTTGCTCTCAGTGGGAGCACCACGAATTCCACTTACGAAGTCATGGTCTGGCTCGGTCAGTATGGTGCTGCCACGCAACCCATTGGCCTCGCCTCCGGCCCTGTCCAGATTGTGTCTGTGAACGGAACAGTCTTGTAAGTCCTTTGAAACCCAATGACGCTTTTGTAGCGCCCGTAACTCCTTTGGTCGCCTTCCAAGATTCAGTCAATGTCCTCTTTCGCACCTATGGATAATCGCTAATAAATATATCAGCAATCTATACTACGGAGTCAACGGCATCCAGCAAAAAGTCTTCACCTGGGTCGCAGCACAAAACACTACGCGCTTTGTCGGTGATATCGGCCCCTTGCTCGACAACCTTGCATCCGCAAACGGTCCGCAGAAGAGTGAGTACTTGGGCTATGTGGCCTTTGGCACTGAAGCCTTGTACGCGCCAACAAACATGACCTTTTCAGTGAACGAGTTGTCCATGAAGTTGAACTCAAAGTAAAATAGCAATCCTTTCCTGTCTTTTTTTTCTTGGGGGGGAGGGGTCTTGGTGTTGGGTGCTTGGGAGTTTCGACTTTGGGACACAAAAATGTGGTTTTCTGGGATGCCAGAAGAGAATTATACTCGCATCGCTAATGATACAACTAATGAACAGATTGTATAAATAGCTTACAATGAAGCCGAAAGAGGGTTCGGCGATAATAAAAACAATCCTCTGAATAATTGAAACTGCTTGACTTCGTGAACACACTTTCTTCTCCACTTCAATCCGATGCTTTTGATCCACTCATCATCACCCCAAATATTACTAGCATCTCAATTGTGAGCCAATGATTCACGTTGCCCATTCCACGATTTCCATTTACTTATATGACTCCAGAAAACTCAAGATGGTGGTACATGACCTTCACTACAATCTTCACTCGGAGTCTAGCAATCATATCCGTCCGCAGAACCCTGCAGTAGGAAATCATCGTCATGGTCATGGTCATAGTCATGGTCATAGTCAACCCGCCACCTCAGCAACCCGAACATGTAAAGAATACTTATTTGTCAGCAACAAATAACCCCGGGCCGGGCGCGCCGCCTGCTCAACTTGCGTAACAACCGAGTAGAAATATAAGGAATTACATGGCATATATACGGATTTACGGGGAAAAGAAGTATAAGCTTATTCATTCTTATATATTGAAGAAGAGAGAGAGAGAGAGAGAGAGAGAGAGAGGAAAGAGGAAAGAGGAAAGAGGAAAGAGCCTCCTCCCGCTTCCATTCATTCAGAGAGCACCTACCTTCCATCCTCCCGCGCGCGCCGCTAAACAGAAGAAATTTGGGTGTTTAGGTTGTAAGTACTACCTATCCGTATGTGTATAAATAAATAAATATGTACCCTAGAAAGGAGTAAGTGAGTGAGTAGAGTGGAGTGGAGTAGAGTGGAGCGAAAGAAAGAAAAAATTGGAATCCGAGCCTTGTCTACCCCCATCCATACCCACACCCACACCCGCTTTTTGTTCGGTATCTTTGCCGAAATATTTACAATGGGTACGGAGGTACCAGTTATGATGATTAATAGTTGATGACAAAGGAGTGTGTATGGGAGACTGGGAGTAGAAGAGTGGAATATTCCATGTAAGGAGTAAGGTCACCGCCACTCGTCGGCGACAGGGACAAGGATAGGGATAGGGATTGGTACAAGGACAGGTACAAGGACAGGGACTAGCCCTTTTATTAATAAATGTTGCCCCGTTCGACCTCCTTCCTGTTGCGTTTTGGTGGCCGGTTGGTGAGTGGCCTATTAGCGTGGAGGGAGGTGGGAGGGAGGGTGGTGTTGGATACCTACCTACTTTACGGATAGGGAGGTGTTGGTTGGATGGATAGGTGTTGGGATGGGACCTTGATTGGGTGTTGGACGTATTGTGGGAAGTTTTGGTGTTTGTTGTTGTACATGCTACAAAAATACTGTGTAGAAGATAGGTAACATCGTCCTTTGTGAATACAATCACAGCATTGTTGAAATGAAGGGATGGATTGGGGTGGGATAGATATGTTGCCATGCCAAACATCCATCAATCTCTCTTGAGGAAGATATGACTGCCATTATTATGATGCCTTTCTTCAACAAACGTTACCATTGATCCCTTCATGCTCGTGCTCATGCTCATGATGCTCGTGCTCCTGCGAAGATCTCCATCCAATCCAGTCGCGTTGGAAGGGATCAACTCAACCGAGACAATATCCCCCGCCCGATCGATTCAGCTTGTCTGGGATTCGCTGTCCAGACCTCGAGACACCCTTTCCCGACCTCATGACTCTTCATGCATCCAATAATGCAAGCAGGTGGATTATCGATCCATAGTCATCGCTTATCGGATCGCCAACAATGGGGACCTAGGTTTCTTACCTACCAACCTGCCTCAGTCGTGCTCAGCTGAGAGACGCGTACGGAGTACCTAGCACCTGCCGCAAACTAGGTAGCTACCTAGATAAAGTTATGCGCTTTCGCCATCGAGGGAGTTGTGGCTGTGGCTGGAGTTTGGAGGGGGTCCAGTTGGGATAACATGGTAAGCGTTTGTCCACCCAGAGTATCTATCTATCGAGAGCCATGGCCACGGGTTTGATGAGTTGTTTCCCTGTTGTGCTGGGGAAATCCGAAATATATGCACTGCACCAACCTCACCAACCCCATTACAATTGCGTGAGATGGTCGTTGCTCAGCCAACCAACGATGTAACCTTGGAAGTAGGTGCAGGGACGTGGTAGGTGTTGAAATGCTTGATTGTTGCTGGTCAAGAAATGAAGATGGATGATCAATGCTTGTCTTTCCGAATACTATGATGCACCCACCTACCTACCTTAGGTTACCACACATTAATCACAGGCAACTTTCTAACCAAGTGTATATTTGATTTGATTTGATAGTGTTTAACGTCGGGGAGGGACAGCCGAGGGCTGCCCCCCCTGAGCCTCCCAGGGGGCATGGGGACGTGCTAAGCTACTTTACAGGGTAATACCATGACAAAAAGAAAGCATCTTAAGCATAAGCGGGTGCGGTAAGCGCGTATTAACTAATCCTGTCCCCGCCGTTTAGGACCAAGGTATTCTAGAAATATTATAGGCTGCAGTAAGCCGCGGCGAAGGCTATTATTTTGCCCGAGGAGCTGAAGAAAAGGGGGGTTATATCCCTTAGTAATATCATACCTATATCGGCCTTGGTATAATAGCCGTAGCCGGTAGAAAGGAGAGGAATAAAAGATAAGTTCCGAAAAAGTTCCGAGAGAGTCCCTAACGCCGAAAGATATACCAAATGAAATATTTTAAACGAAAGTTAGAGCCTCGCTATACCGGCGAGGTTAGAGGCCCTACCCTAGGGGTTTATCGGGTAGCTCTTAGTAAGCGATCTAGAGTAGAGGTTTAGGAGGCCGTTAGAGCGATAAAAGAGTACCCCGCCTAGTCCCTCCTCTAATAGGTACCTTAGTCTCGCCTACCTTGGAGTTCTTGGTAGGCTACGGGGTAAGGGGGACGCAAACCTTAACTAGGATAAGAATAACGCCCGAGAGTAACGCCTACTCTATAATACGCTATAAGCTCGTTTTTATTCTAGGTATATTACTTCGAGGCCGCGGCCTTAGGGGAGTTGCCGGATAATACTTCGGGGGATATAGTCTATACGACTCCGCGGAATTAGTATAGTAGCCTTCGCAAGACTGCGGTCTTGGGTAGGTTGTCGAATTATTTACTACTAGGTAGCTAGATTATATCTACTATAGACGCTAAGGGCCTACTTTTAGCAATCTATAGTTAGAAGTAAAGAGGTAGGTTCTACCCCTCTATTTTTGTCTCTAGAATTGCCAAGACTTTCTAGGGGACTTAGTAATAAAGAGGGTATACTAGGTGTATCCTCGCATTTTTTGCCTCGGTGGCGCCAAGCTTTTTGAGTGGACTTGGTAGGAATAGAGCGTTTTTTGCGGTTTTCTCTTCTATAAAGTCCTAAGGGCCGGGTAATAGGTCCTAGTCTGCAGGGCTAGTATATTGGAGAGAGAGTTTGCCGCGGAAAGAATATTCTAGCGCAAAGAGGATACGCTAGGGAGGAAGTTAATTCTAGGGTAAGGCGTAAAAATAGTACGCTATATAGGAGTTAAATAGCCTAGAGGGTTCTTAGGTCGCAAAAATAAAGGTCCTTACTAGAAGTTAAACTCTAGACTAGTAAAAAGCTTAACCCTACCTAGGTTTTTAAACCCTAGTAGACTCTCGACCTAGACGAGTTCCCCTATCTAGGATTAAACTATAGTAGACTATATCTCTTCTAGGCTAGGAGAATTAATATACCTAGTATACTACTTTTAGTTAGGTATAGACTCTAGCGTTTATATAATAATATGCGACAACCCTTTTCCTTCTATATAGGGCTAGTATACTAGGTAATCTAATACCCCAAGGGTTGGTTCTCGATAGTTACCTAGGATTAAACTATAGTAAATTAGGCTCGGATACTACTACGCCAAAGACATAGTAGAGATTTTATTGTAGGGAAGTACGTAGATTACGTATAAGTACCCGGGTCCGTGACTAGTCTTCCTATAATAACAAACCTACTTCTAGGCCGAATCGCTTCGTTTTTGTACACAAAGTTGCGCGCTATTATCGTGTACCGATATATCTAGTTTGTACTATATATATATCGTTGCCGCGTTTGTTATTACGCTTACTACTACGTAGTATTATTAGGGTATAGCTTGTCCTATAGCTTGTCCTACGGCTTGTCCTATAGCTTGGCTATACCTCAGCGCCTATAGATCCTGGAGTAGAACTCCGTTGTTCTAAGAAAGGCTTCGAATTAAGCCGGGTTGTTAAGTAGTACTTGTAGTACTAGTCTTGCCTCGTCCTTGGTAAATAGAGGGAGCGCGGGTCGTATTTCTTTTAGCTACTTGTAGAAGTGTTTACGCACCCTAGGGTATAGGATAAGGTACTCTAGAGTCTTTAGTCGTCCGTAGGAGTACTCTAGTTCGGCGTCCTCATAGTGAAATAATCTATAGTACTATACAAAGTCCCTATATACTATACGGAGTACAAGTAGTCTATATAGAATCTTACGCTTCAGCCTTAGTTCTGGAAGTACCTTAACCCTATATAGGAGTTCCTACTATCGGTAGTATCTACTAAGGTTCTTACTCCTTTCCTACTACTAGTCTTGTCTAGCCTGTATACGTAGGGAGCGAGCTAGTATTCCTATTCCGCTAATTATCGGTTTTGAGGCTGGGCCTTCATCGTTAGATAGGTATTTTGCCCTAATATCGGCTATGCGGTCTGCTATTTCGTTGCCTTCAATACCTATATATCCTGGTGCCTACCGGAGCCGGATATCCCGAACTTCTATCATGCCTTGTACGTTAAGGAAAGCCTATTGTAACGAGGCCGAGGCGTCTCCCCGTATATACTAGATTATAGAGGTACTGTTAATACATATCCAAATCGTCTAATAAGCTACGTCTAGTAGAAGTTGGATCGTCTTTTCTAGTCCTCGCTATGCTCCGATCGCCTCTACGTCGAAGACGTAAGAGAGGGGGTTAATTGAGCTATATCTAGTATCGATTAGTCTCTTTCCCTAGTATATTACAAAGCCGTATCCTACTAGCCTACCGTTGTCGTACTACTCTAAGCCGTCTAAAAATACTAGGACTTTAGTAGGTAGTAGCGTGTCCTACTACTATTAGAAGGCTTTTACGGCCTCCTCTTTCGATATCCCGCTAGTAGGATCTGTCCGACATCCCGTAGAGAAATGCGGTGGTATAAGCCGTGGTCTTAGGACTTGCGGTAGGAGGGTACCTAGTCTCTAAACCTTGGTAACTATTCGTTGATACTAACCTGCCCTCTTCCCCCTCTTAATTATTAGCGGGATTATACGGCGGACAAGTAGGTGTCTAGTATCTACTATTTGGAGCCGCTTTGCGAACCGTATCTTTGCCTCCTCTAGGATTACTATTATAGAGGGAAGTCCGGAGTCTCGAAAGAGAGTTAGGGTCGGTATAGTACGCCAAACTAGAAGTACCCCTCTTGCGGCGAGCGTAATTGTCTTTTCGATTAGGTTAGTATATATCCCTAGTTAGGCGCTAACCTCTATACTCCTCCCTACTCTTGTCTAGCTCCCTATCTTTATCCGGCCGCCGTACCATGCCTCTGTGCCGTAGAGTAGTAAGGGAATAACGTATATAATAACTACCTTCCTAAGGGAAGAGGCCGGTAGGCCGTGGTTAGTCCTAGCTAGATTACGAATATAGTACGTAACTCTTCTAGCCTTTATAACCCTTTTACTAACGTACCTCTTAAAGGATAGCTTCCTATCAAACTAGACGCCTAGCTATCAAAGAGTAGGCTGTTTGAGAGGTCTACCGGTTTTCTCTACTACTAAGCCGTTTGGTACGATCTCGATTGGCGTAATAGTAAGAGTGTCGTTAACTACGTAGGGCGGGTTATACGTCCCTCGTTTCCTAGAGATATAGACTATTTCTAGCTTTTCTAGAGCAAAGGTAATCCTGTTCTCGTCGCCCCAGGCTAGAATGGATTGGATATCCTTAGCGAGCAGCTCGACATTGGTAACTAGGCTTGGAGAGGCTCTATATAGGTAGATATCGTCTGCGTATCCAAAGCGGAGTCGCGGGTCCTATATAAGAAGCTCCGCCAGGTATAGTATATATAGGACTAGAGAAAGCGGTAAGCCCTACGGGGTCCCGCAATCGACTAGGTATTTCGGTATAGTAGTACCTTCAAGGCGGACCTGGACCTATCGTCTGGAGAGGAACTAGTCGATTAGCTTTAGATAGTCGATTGTCTACCCCTGCCTTGTTATTCGTTCAAGGAGTCGTCGTCTAAGGAGGGCGTCGAAGGCGCCTATTATATCTATCGTGACTATCGTGACTTGCTAGCGGGATACGAGGGCCTCTTCGGTATTATATATAAAGGCAGCAACGAGATCTATAGTAGAGCGTTTAGGGAGCGCTCCGCCGTATTATAGGCTAAGGATAGAGTTTATAAGTACTATCTAGGTAATCCTTCTAGCGAGGATTCTCTTAAACCCCTTAGATACGCAGGAGAGTAGAGTAATTAGGCGCTATAATCTCGGTAAGGATTTGTCCTTCTTACTAACCTTAGGGAGTATAACTACCTCCGCAGTTCGCTATTGCTCGGGGAAGTGGCATGTCTCCAAGTATCTAGTATAGAGCCGATAGATAATATACCTAACTAAGGACTAGTAGGCCGTTAGGAGTCGAACTATAACCCGGTCTATCCCTAGCGATATACTAGAGACTCCAATATAGTTGCGCTCGACTTCCTCTATAGAGATAGTTTTATCCTATAGTAGGTTCCCTTTTCCCGTCCAGTCCTATAAAGGATCCTCGTCGAGGTTATCTGTAGAGTTAAAGCGTCCTAGGACAGTAGTCCTAAGAGCCTCTACCTTTTCCAGGGTACCTTCGATAGATGTTCCTTCGACTACTAGCGGAGGGGCCTTTAGGTTTGGTACGAGTTTATGCTAGCTAACTATCTTATAGAGGTCGTTATCTATTTCTACGCCGTCTATCCGCTTCTACTAGTACTGCGCTTTCGCTTTGCGAATAGTAGTATAGAATCTACGGGTATAGTCTAAAGGGCTAGTACCTATACTAGACCTATGTCGAAGGTATAGTTTATAGGCGTTACTATACTCTAGAGTCTACTATAGTATGGTAGTACCTTTCTCGCGGCTCTCTTTTCCTGCTGTCCTAACGGCTAACTCGAATACTACTAAAAGATTCTAGATATAGTCGTTAATCTCCTCTAGTATCTTAGTGTCGCGAATATCTCGGAGGCCTTCTACGCCGACTACTATAAGCCTAGCGAACCTAGGAAGCTCTAACTGCGGTACCTTATAGTAGACTTGTTCTAGTATAGCGTTCCCCCTCTGTTTGGATAATGTTATCCTATATGGTAATATATATAGATAGGTTGGGTGCTACTCTCAGGTTAGGGATATTCCTACCTACCAACTCTATATAATACAATATGGTAGTTATAGTATAGGGATAGGACATAGTTATAACCTGTAAGCTCTCTTACAGGTTATCAATTAAGCAGAATATACTATACCAACAACTAGTCCTTTCTTTATCTTTTCCTTTATTGTCTTGTCTTTTCATTGACGTCAATTCACACCTATATACCTAATAGGATCTAGTGGAGATATACTATTACTAATTAGTAGTTATTATTACCACAGATCTATAAGGTTACTATCTATACGAAAACTACTCGTAAATCAGCTTGTAGTAGTTAGACAACTCGATATACCATATCCTCCCGGCCGGAATCGAATAAAGACCCTCAGTTACTAGTAACCTACCCAGATTTAGGGGACCAACTAGATAATTAATAGGATCAATAATCCTCTACTTCGAATATAGTAAGTACACCTATAGAGCGTCCTCTACCTCCTCCTCCTACTCCTCCTCCCGAATTTATTATGCTTAATAGTCAATCTTTTCTTATTAAGAGATAGTACCTGAACTTAGACCTAAAACCTACCTTATATATACCGAGAGAAGAACTCAAGGGCTATATAGTATAGTAAGCATATATATTTAGTAGGGAGAAGAGCCAAAGGATAGTCAAAGAGAACTTCTACGACTCTTTCAGGGTATAGACACTTACCCTATAGGAAAGGGTAGATAAGGATAGCCTGAAAGTACTTAAGGCATTAATTGAATTCCTCTTACCACCTTCCTATAACCCTATATTACCATTATATCTATAACTTAGCAACGTCGTTATTAGTATCGAAAAAGACTATAATATAAGTCAAATTATAGAGCTCTAAACACCTCGAAGACCTCTCCGTCTATCGATAATAAATCCT
>QWZN01000184.1:0-59432 GCA_003693225.1 Venturia aucupariae | reverse complement strand
CTATCTCTAAGGATAGTTACTATCTATCTAAGAACCGAGAAGTTGAGAGTAATAAGTTCTAGGTTATTATTAGAGACGGCTTCGTTATATAGTTTATTAAGGTTGAGGAGGGCTGAGTCTTCGAGAGATAGTAGTAGTAGATACTAAATAGATATATTAATAACGTTAGGTATTTAGAAAGCTAAAGCTGTAAAACGCGAGCTATAGTATACTGCTTAAAGTTTTATAGCAAAATCGTTATAATCTAGATCTACTATAGTAGTAACTTTTTTCTATAGCTTCTTATCTCCTTTATCCTTATCGTCGTCTTTCTTATTATCCTTATTAAAAGGGTTCTTTTCTAGATAAAGGAACTAGTATTTATCTTCTCTACCAGTATGTCGTTTCTTACATTTAGGGTAGTTTAGGTAGGTAGACGAAGTCGTTGAGTTTAATATCTTTTTAAATACTAGTTATATAGGTAAAGATTTTTTGTCGGTTCTAGTATCTTTTTAAGTTTAACGTCGAGAAGTAGTATTCTTAAGGGTATTCTCTTTAGTAAGGAGACGTATAACGAGCTATAGAAGGGTAAGGGTTTTACTAATAGTAGCGTTATTATAAATATCTTCGACTAGATAGTTATAACGGTTATTTAAACCTCCGAGTAGGGTATCTTTATATTCTTCGTTATCGATTTTTATATTAACGGCGGCGAAATCTCGGACGATGTTAGAAATATACGTAATATATTTTTATATTGTCGAAAAATTATCAAGTTTAGTATTTTTGAGCTAATTTCGGAGTTAGGTGCGGGCGATAAGGTTAGGGATAGCGTAGTTAGACTTAATGAAAATCTATACTTCTTTTAGAGGGAGATATCCTATTTATACTAGAATAGACGGATAAAGCTAGCGAGTAAAAAGGCGCTAGAGTTCTTAGATCCGATTCTATTATCGTTTATATTCCTTGAATTCGAACTTATAAATATCGATAGTATCTTTATAGTCTTATATCGCTTATTCGCCTTCTAGTTTAAGATTGGTAAGTTCTTAAGCCCTAATAAATAAGACTATTTAGTTTTTAAGAAGGGGTTTTCTATTAACTAATATAAGCTATACTAGATCGACGTCTAGTTCGCTAGCTTTATATTCTAATTTCGTAATAGTATACGATCTTAAGTCGTATTTATCTAGAGGGAGTATAGTAAAATCCTTACTAGACTTGACTAGTTTCTCTAGAGGGAGAATAATATCTTCTGTCTTAGGATATCTAGTATTAGTAGTAACGAGAGGGAGGAGTCCTTCGGTATTAAGGATAATAAGGAATTATCGTAAGAAAGGTAGCTAGTTTTACTAGCTGAGTAGCTATTTAACTGAATAGTTAGGAGCTATAGTTTTTTGTTAGAGAAAGAAGTATATAAATAGTATTATAGAAAAAAAAGGGTTATATATATATTTATCTACACGATATATTTTTTAGTATCTAGGGCTATATTTATAGTATCTCGTATAGAGAACTAATAGGATATTAATAGTAGATTCCTAATACTTATTTCCTACCGGGAAAAGTATATATAGTATAAATCTCCTTCAAATTCCTACCTGAAATAAAGTGGCGTGTATATAGAATTCTTTAGGAGTATCTATTATTAGTACTCAAATACCTATTTCATTAGTAGAAACGTGTATATAGCGTAAAAGTGCGCTAATTATACTTCAATTCCTATCCGATATAAGGAATGTACGTATAGAATTGACGTATTTATATATTAATATATATATACCTATCTCGTTAGTAGAAAATATATATATAGCGTGCGTCTAAGACTAAAGCTTTATCGTCGCTTCTCAATTCCTATCCGGTAATGTAGGGCGTGCATATAGAATTAATATATCTAGCTAATAATACTAGGATTATTTACCTATGGTTATATTATATAACCGATAAATATAGCCATTTGTCGGTATATAGGTACTATATATATCTACTAAAAGAATATAATAGTATATCTTATTAATACTCCTATTTAAAAATAAACTATTATTTAGTAATCTTAAATAGGAGGTTGTATATTAAATTTGTTATTCCGCGTAGCGAAGGTCTTTTTTAAAAAAAAAAACTTCCGATATCTTTTCGTCTTATAATCGTGTTGTATAACTTTGAAAAGAGAAATAAAATAGGGGGGTAGGTAGGTAATAATAATAATAATTTTTACGTAACTAAGCTATAGCTTAGTAGTAGCGTAGTAGTTACGCTAGGCTTATAACTACTTAAATATAGCTATTATAATAAGATATACATTATATATATAATTAATAATAGCTAATTATAAGAAGGGTAACTGTTACTATATAGTAGTCATCCTTTATTAGTAAATATAAATAAGAATAGTATATTTACGGTCTCCTTTATTAAGTCTCCCCCTAAACGTGATACGTCTATATAAGAGAATTATTTACTAACTCCCCCTATTACTAGATCCTCCTTATTATCCTTTATTCTATTCTAGCTATACCGATATAGGTTCTAAGCAATAGTGCGCGTACGCCTTTAGTAAGAATATCGGCTATATTTTCTATTATATCTACTCGGATAGGGTTAATAGTATTATCTTCGACAAGTTCTCTAATCTTATAATATTTAACGTTAATATATTTACTTCTACTATAGAATTCGGCATTTCGTGTAAGTTTGAGTACTAAATTATTATCGATTTTAAGAGGGATAGCTTCAATATAGAATTCGATATCTAGTTTATTAATAAGACCTTTGATCTATACTGCTTCCCTTATAGCCTTAGTAGTAGCGACGTATTCTACTTTAGTAGTTAATGTCGAGACAGTTTTTTATCTTTATAAATACTATAAGATAAAAAAAGCTTTTAGAATAAAATACTATCCTATTGTTAATCGAAAAGTATTTAGGTATCTAGCGTAGTCGCTATCGACGTATCCTTCTAAGGTTAATAGCGTAGCTTTCTTAACGGTTATTCCTAAGGTTTTCGTGCCTTTAAGGTATATATAGATTTATCGTACTACGTTACTATAATATTGGTTCGGGTTAGATAAGAATCTTCTAGTAATACCTATAGCAAATACTATATCCGGTCTTAATATCTATACAGGATAAATATATAATCCTACTTTAGATAGATATTTTTTAGTGAATTCCGATCTAGCTTTATCGTTAGTATTTAGTTCGGGAATGGTATTAATTAGGGTAACTACTATAGGAATATATTCGAGGTTATATTTTTTAAGTATTTATTCGATAGTAGTCTACTAGTAGATTTTAACGCTATCTTCTATCTATTCAATATTTATACCGAGGAAGTATACTTTATTATTATCGTCGGTTATATTAAATACTTTAAATAGTTAATCTCTAAAGGTTTTAGTATTTTTGTCGCAATCTATAAAGAGGTAGATATCGTCGACGTAGATAACGAGGAATATTCGAGCCGTTTCTTATTTCTAGATAAAAAGGCATAGGTCGTATATTAATACTATCTATTCTAGTTTAGTTATTTCGGTTTTAAACTTAGTATACTATATTCTCGATACTTATTTAAGTCCGTATAAGGCTTTAACAAGTTTAAGTACTTTTCCTTATTCGTAAGGATAACCTAGTAGTACTCGTATATAGATATCTTCTTTAAGTTCGCTATTAAGGAAGGTAGTAATAATATCGAATTAGTAGCTTTTCTATCCGTAGTATACGGAGAGGGCGAGAAGTATTCTCTAGGTAGTTAGTTTTATTACTATAGTAAAGATTTCCGTGAAGTTGATTCCTTCGCGTTATTAAAAACCGCGTACTACTATTCGTGCTTTATAACGCTTTACCTTTCCGTCTAGTCCAAGTTTTCGCTTAAGTACCTATTTTGACGTAAGTGCTTTATAGTTATATAGAAGTAAGGTTTCGATCCATATTCTATTAGCTACGAGACTATCGTATTTAGATTTAAATACTTTCCTCTAGTATGGTCCTTCTAATCCGTTAATAGCAATATAGTATAACTTTAGTAGTAGGGTATTAGCATGGTCGTAGTATAGTATAAAAGCTAGTTAATTATCTACGTAAGATCTAGATTCTTCTTTTATCGGTCTTGACTTTTTCTTTTAACTTAGTTTATCTGGGAGGAGGTCGCTATCTAAGAGTTTATTAGATAAATCTTTGTATAGAGCTGGTAGTAATAGGGGGTTAAGGCGTTTCTTAGAATTTAATTTTATTTTCTTCTTTGGTTAAACTTTTTCGGGTTTTTTGTTTATACCTGACCAGTAGGAGATTTGTATAGTATATATATTATCTTAATCTTTATCTTAATTTTTAAAATTGTTATTATAGATCTAGAGAGTTATTACGTTTATTAGAGTTATTATTTTAAGGACTATTATTCTATATTGGGGTCTAATAGTATAGAGTTGAATATTATACTCGTATACTTTTGCCTATAGCTATAGTATAATAGTAAGTTAGTCGATACTGAAATTATTTTCGTTATCGGCTAAGCCGATTATATTAGCGTTAAGGGTAATATACTCTAGCCTTCTCCTTTAGAATTTCAAAGAATTAATACTTGGTTATATCTAATATAAGGGTAGCTAAGCTTCGAAACTAAGTATAATAGCGTATAGTCCGTACTCTAGATTGTTAGCTAGTATTAGTATAATTTCGAAACCATTTAGGAAATCCGTTTCGATAGGATATCTAGTATTTAGGTTTAGATAGATATCGTATCCTAGTTCGTAATAAGCGGGATTATTATCTTCTATAATATATGCGTCCTTAAGAGTAAAAGATTTACTGAAATTGTTTACTCGATTAAACTTATAATAGTAGACCCCGATATTTATTATAGCGTTTTACTACTATATACATTTTGTATATAGCTCGCTATAATAGGCTTTTTATCGGGCGGTATATCTTATATATCTTTCTTCGTCCTCTTTAAGATTGGTCTAGTTGTAGATTTTCTATTTCTTAAGTATTCGCTAATCTTTAGATATATATATACAAAAACCTCGGTCGTTATATTAAGACTTAGGATCTATACTAACTTCTTAATAGGTATAATAAGGGAAAAGTCGATTATAAGGAGTAGATCTTAAGTAGTAGTTTCCGTATTTTAGGAGAGAACGAAAGTTTTATAGAAAATATATTTCGCTAGTATCGGTGCAAGGTTTATAAGGATATTATATAAAATTGTATATACGTTTTACTTTTTAATATATATAGTAAGTATTTCTATAACGTTCCTAGTTTTATTACGCTTTTTCTTTCCGTATAAAATAGACACATGCGATGGCTTCCTTTTTATAATAGACGCAGGAATCTATAATTTTCAGCCGAGTATAAACTAGTCCTATTTATCGATAACTTTTATATATACCTAGTATAACTCTTAGTTTCACTACTAGTATACTCTTAATAGCTGGTTTTTTATGTCGTAATTCGATTGGAATTAGAGATATATAGTAATTATCTTATTCTCCGCAATTCTATCTCTTCCTTAAGCATTTAAAGTAGGGGCGGTTACTATCGTAATTAAGTTTATAGATAAAACAATATCTATATCTTATTGAATTGGGTTCGTAATTTTTTTAGTATATTTTTAGACGTCCTAAAAAGGGTAAGAATAGAATAATAGTGTTTTCTATCTAGTTATTTCTATTATTATCGTTATTATCGTCGTAATTAGATTATTCGAGGTCGTCGTTAATAGGTCTGTCTTCTAGTATAATACGTCTAAGTTTTGATTTATCGCGAGAGGCGAGTCTAGCGAAAAATTTCGACCTAATTGGGATATCGTAGTTAATAATTTCGCTGTTATCGCTATCGTTATTATTTTTAACGGGAGGTAGAATAGTGCGAGGGTTATATCTTATTTAACTTAGATTACTACTCGGGGGCGGTAATTATATACCAAAACGTTCTCGAACTAGTATAGATAGTTGTTATTCTTGAATAGGGGCGTGAATAGATAAATCTTAAGATTAATTATTACCGTTTTTATTATTATCTAAGAGAGAAGAAGAGTTGTCGGATAATACTTTATTAATCGAAGGAGAAGTACTTACTTGGCTAGAAGACTATTCGGCTAGATTATTAGGTATAGTAGGTAGGATAATTCTTTTATCTCTAGGTTATCCTACTCCTAGATAAGGATTATAAGTACCTTCGCCGTTATTAACACGTATTATAGATACTCTTTAAACGATCTTTTCGATATTATCCCAGATACGTATAATAGATTTACTTTCTATACCAACGTACTAGCCTATCTATCCTCGTACGTTGTGTAATTTTATAAGCTTAGCTCGTTTTTCGATTGGGATTATAATAAACGTACGGCTAGCCTAGATATATTCGTTTTTAAGGTTTAGCTTAATACTATAGATAAGTTCGAAGGGAGTTTTCTTATAGTAATATACTCTTATTAGGGATCGATTTTTCTTCTAGATAGCGTCTTAGACAGCTTCGATCTAGAGGTTTTCGGGTAGCGAGTTATCCCGTAGTAGTTCTTCCGTTCGAAGGATAATAATTCGCGTGATCTAGCTTCTAATAGATAAGGTATTATCTTAGATTATAGCGGAGGCTCTTTTACGGACGGTTCGGTTGTTTCTCTTAGCGACTCTATTTTGATTATATATATATAGAATAGTAACTTCTTCCTCGACGCCTTCCTCTTCGTAGTATAAGGTAATAGCTCCGCGTACAAACTCGTTATCCTATCGAGTATATCTAATTTTGTAATCGTGAGTAACTTTAATTCGTTTATAGAGTTTTTTTAGATAGTAGGCGATCTCGTCTCTAGAGTTAAAACATGCCATCTAGGTATACCTGGAATAATCGTCTATAATAAAAAGAACGTATATAGTACTATCGTATCCTTCGATTAGATATAGTCCCTATATATTAACGTAGATAAGTTCTCTAATTACTTTATAGCGTCTTCGTGCAGGACTTCGGGGAATAATAGCTAGAGCTTAGGTAGTAGTATAAATAGGGTAGAGAATTTTAACCTTTTCGTTAATTTATTTCTCTATAATATTCATTCCGATACTTTGTCTAAGAAGGCGTTTCATCCTATCTAGGCTAAGATATCCTAGACGTCGATACTATTCCTAGATAGGGTCGGTAAAGTCGATTATAGCTATAATCTTTTCGGGTTAAGATGCGGGGCTAAACTAAAGGTAATAGAGTCTATTATCTTCCGTAGCGTATATAATTTCATCGTTATCTTAATCGAAGAAGCTTTTAGATTTTGAATTAAATATTCCGTAGAGGTTTGCTTTATTATAAAATAGATTTATAGATAGGAGATTATATCTAGTATTAGGGGCGTAAGTAACGTCGGAGAGGGTAAGTACAATTTTATATCTATCTAAGTTAGTAGAGATAATCGATACGGTACCTCCTCCGGAGACGTATAAAGATTTTATACTTACGGTGCTAATAGTATAGTCTATATCTATAAAATAGGATTCGAGAAACTATTTCTTATAGTTAGTAATATAACTATTCGTACTACTATTACTTAACTACGTATTATTATCAAGTTATAAGTTAGTAAGTACAAAAATAACGTTCTAATTATTAGTAATATTGCAAAGAGAAAATATATTTGTATTTTTAGTTTCAGCTATATCTATCCTTTGACCTAGATCTTGCGACCTATTTCTTATCCGTCCTTTTTTAACTATATCCTCTATAATCTTGGTAGATTTAGAGTTCTGGATTGTATTAGGTAATATTTAGATATTTAGTCTTGGATAATAGGATATACCGTTATTAAAGATTCTTAAGAGGATATTACTATCGACGTACTATAAAATATCTTCTTCGATAATACGGTATATAGGGAGTACCGTAGTAGATATAATAATAGAGAATATATTATTATAATAGCTGATAGTCATGATCTTATATCTAGACCGAATATATTCCTATAGATATCCTTGGCCAAAAGTTGGGGAGAGACGGAGCAGTTCGGTAGGGTAGTTGAATTAACTAACGGCGAAGGCATTCTATAGGGTTACTATATAATATTGGGTGCTCTAAGTAATACTAGTATCCGTAGTAGTATATCGGAGAGACGAGGTTTCAATGCCGTAGTTAAGTAGGAGGGTCTATAGGAAATCTACTATAACTTCTTTATCTACTCGGAATATTAGGAAGCGGTTCCTTATCTAGAGGAGATATTAAGTAAGGTTCGTAAGTTATTTCTAGGTACGATTCTGTTCGTCAACTCTAGATACTGTAGACTATATAATAGAGTGACGGGAACGTCTAATAATAGAGCGACGGGAACGTCCGAGTTCACTACGTCGGTAACTATAGAACGAGAGAGAGCTATTTTAGTATTAATAGTATCTATCTCTAAGGATAGTTACTATCTATCTAAGAACCGAGAAGTTGAGAGTAATAAGTTCTAGGTTATTATTAGAGACGGCTTCGTTGTATAGTTTATTAAGGTTAAGGAGGGCTAAGTCTTCGAGAGATAGTAGTAGTAGATACTAAATAGATATATTAATAACGTTAGGTGTTTAGAAAGCTAAAGCCGTGAAACGCGAGCTATAGTATACTACTTAAAGTTTTATAGTAAAATCGTTATAATCTAGATCTACTATAGTAGCGACTTTTTTCTATAGCTTCTTATCTCCTTTATCCTTATCGTCGTCTTTCTTATTATCCTTATTAAAAGGGTTCTTTTCTAGATAAAGGAACTAGCATTCATCTTCTCTACTAGTATATTGTTTCTTATATTTAGAGCAGTTTAGGTAGGTAGACGAAGTCGTTGAGTTTAATATCTTTTTAAATACCGGTTATATAGGTAAAGATTTTTTATCGGTTCTAGTATCTTTTTGAGTTTGATGTCGAGAAGTAGTATTCTTAAGGGTATTCTCTTTAGTAAGGAGACGTATAACAAGCTATAGGAGGGTAAGGGTTTTACTAATAGTAGCGTTATTATAAATATCTTCGACTAGATAGTTATAATAGTTATTTAAACCTCCGAGTAGGGTATCTTTATATTCTTCGTTATCGATTTTTATATTAACGGCGGCGAAATCTCGGACGATGTTGGAAATATACGTAATATATTCTTATATTATCGAAAAATCGTCAAGTTTGGCGTTTTTAAGCTAATTTCGGAGTTAGGTGCGGGCGATAAGGTTAGGGATAGCGTAGTTAGACTTGATAAAAATCTATACTTCTTTTAGAGGGAGATGTCCTATTTATACTAGAATAGACGGATAAAGCTAGCGAGTAAAAAGGCGCTAGAGTTCTCGGATCCGATTCTATTATTATTTATATTCCTTAAATTCGAACTTATAAATATCGATAGTATCTTTATAGTCTTATATCGCTTGTTCGCCTTCTAGTTTAAGATTAGTAAGTTCTTGAGCCCTAACGAATAAGACTATTTAGTTTTTAAGAAGGGGTTTTCTATTAACTAATATAAGCTATACTAGATCGACATCTAGTTCGCTAGCTTTATATTCTAATTTCGTAATAGTATACGATCTTGAGTCGTATTTATCTAGAGGGAGTATAGTAAAATCCTTACTAGACTTAACTAGTTTCTCTAAAGGGAGAATAATATCTTCTATCTTAGGATGTCTAGTATTAGTAGTAATAAGAGGGAGGAGTCCTTTAGTATTAAGGATAATAAGGAATTGTCGTAAGAAAGGTAGCTAGTTTTACTAGCCGAGTAGCTATTCAACTAAATAGTTGGGAGCTATAGTTTTTTATTAAAGAAAGAAGTATATAAATGGTATTATAGAAAAAAAAGGGTTATATATATATTTATCTATACGATACGTTTTTTAGTATCTAGGGCTGTGTTTATAGTATCTCGTATAGAGAACTAATAGGATATTAATAGTAGATTCCTAATACTTATTTCCTACCGGGAAAAGTATATATGGTATAAATCTCCTTTAAATTCCTGCCTGAAATAAAGTAGCGTATATATAGAATTCTTTAGGAGTATCTATTATTAGTACTTAAATACCTGTTTCATTGGTAGAAACGTGTATATAGCGTAAAAGTACGCTAATTATACTTCAATTCCTATCCGATATAAGGAACGTACGTGTAGAATTAACGTGTTTATATATTGATATATATATACCTGTCTTATTGGTAGAAAACATGTATATAGCGTACGTCTAAGACTAAAGCTTTATCGTCGCTTCTCAATTCCTATCCGGTAATATAGGGCGTATATATAGAATTAATATATCTAGCTAATAATACTAGGATTATTTACCTATAGTTATATTATATAACCGATAAATATAGCTATTTGTCGGTATATAGGTGCTATATATATCTACTAAAAGAATGCGATAGTATATCTTATTAATACTCCTATTTAAAAATAAACTATCATTTGGTAATCTTAAACAGGAGGTTATATATTGAATTTGTTATTCCGCGTAGCGAAGGTCTTTTTTAAAAAAAAAAACTTCCGATATCTTTTCGTCTTATAATCGTGTTGTGTGACTTTGAAAAGAGAAACAAAATAGGGGGGTAGGTAGGTAATAATAATAATAATTTTTGCGTGACTAAGCTGTGGCTTAGTAGTAGCGTAGCAGTTACGCCGGGCTCATAACCACTTGAATATGGCTATTATGATAAGATATATATTATGTATGTAATTGATGATAGCTAATTACAAGAAGGGTGACTGTTACTATATAGCAGTCATCCTTTGTTAGCAAATATGAATGAGAACAGTGTGTTTGCGGTCTCCTTTGTCAAGTGCATTGTTGCCTCCACCATCTTCATCTCATGTCCATCTTCTGGCCCTCGCGTCTCTTCCCCACGCCCACCTTCTCGAATCGGACTTCCATTCTTCTTCACGCCGCACGAAACATGACTACGATACGGACTAAGGCCCGGGTCGTCTCTACTCTCCATTCCGATCGCATCGACTGCCTGCCTGGGCTTAACGCTTACCTGCGCAAAGAGCCCGCTGGAAAGTCGCATTCCCAAGAAGCTTCAGATGAAGGACCACCAAGAAAGAGACAACGTCGCTCTGGACCTGTCTCGAGGCCAGCACAAGAGGAGCCGGGGACTCGAAGTACAGTTATTCTTGCATCCATAGAGGTGCATCTGGTCAGAAGTTCTCTCCTTGAAACCTCAGATGAATATAGCTCATGGTCTTGGATGTTAGCAATTCGCAGCCATTCCCACGAACGAACTTGATACTAAACCCGAACACCGAGGCAGTCAGCCAGTGTCCATTAAGCTTACGTCCATCGAATATGACGAAGAGACCTCCGCCGCAATCCTATGCATCTCAACTAGTCCTCTGGGTACCGCACCAGTACAGCTTCAGATTACGTCCGTCCTCGAAGAGACATGCACAGACTGGAGGAAAATGAATTTACACCTCGAACGAATTGTACAGCTACAGAAGGGTGCTACGTTGAACAGGCTTTCTTCCGATCAGGCAGCATGGGCTCAGTGCACGATTTGTATGCTGGACGAAGGCGACGGCGCATTGCTCCGGGCCGAAATCCATTGGGCTCCGGATTTTATTTGCTCAGACTCGGAAATATTGCTTCTAGACAACTACCTTCCGTCCAACTATACAGAATCCTCGGATCCATGGAGTCCACAGGATTTCTATAGCAACGTATACGTCCCACCTGCCGATCTCCGAGTCCCTCCGTCGATACAAAGTAGTAAGATGGCTTCACAATTATACCCTTTCCAGAAGCGGGCAGTACATTGGTTGTTGGAGAGAGAGGGCGCAACGTTTGAAAATGGCAGGCTCGTAACTCGTCCCTCGCTGGAATCGCTCGGGAAACAGTTGCCCGTTTCATTCTATTCCACCAAGGACGCTCGTGGAATGGAGTGTTTCGTCAGCAAGCTTCATCGTGTTGTCGTGCAAGACCCTTGGTCACTGCTTGACTATAATCATGATATATTGGGAGGTATTCTCTCAGAGGAGATGGGTTTAGGAAAGACTGTGGAGCTTGCAGCCTTGATCTGTCTGCATCAGAAACCTCCCGCGTCTAGTCCTCGCAATGCAAAGGGCCTGGCTAATTCTCCATCGACCCTCATAATCACACCTCCTCATATTCTGTCGCAATGGAAGAGTGAGCTGGCCACTCATGCGCCAGATCTTAGCGTAATACACTACACTGGCATGGCTTCCGCAAGTCGCGCTGAGAAGGAGCAATTCACAGTGAATGAGCTTGTGCAATACGATGTGGTCCTCACCACCTATAACGTCCTCGCGAAAGAGATACATTTTGCCACGGATCCGCCTGAGAGAAGCAGGCGTTTCGAGAAACAGCACCACGCACGCAAGAGCCCATTGGTCCTCATCAACTGGTGGCGAGTCTGCCTCGATGAGGCGCAAATGGTCGAGAGTGGGGTCTCCAAAGCGGCAAAGGTCGCGCAAATGATACCACGTGTCAATGCCTGGGCCGTCTCCGGCACACCTGTGAAGCGTAATGTCGAGGATCTCCTGGGTCTCCTTGTATTCTTGAAGTTGGAGCCATTCTGTAGTTCGAGAAAGACGTGGCAGCGGGCAAGCAAGAACGATCTGAAGCAGATATTCTCACGTTTTGCTATCCGGCACAACAAGCATGCAATTGCACACGAGCTTCGGATACCAAGGCAGCGCAGAAGTGTCATCGTGATGCCATTCACGGCCGTTGAGGAGCAGTATTATGCCGAGATCTTCCAGGAAATGTGCACGCGTCTGCATCTCAAAACAAACGGCGACCCAGAAAGTGATGAATATGATCTGGAAACAATGGCAGACAGTATGCGGGCTTGGCTGCATCAACTTCGCGAGACATGCTTGCATCCGGTAGTAGGGGTCAGAAATCGAAATGCTCTTGGTAGTCGTCGAGCGCCTCTTCGGACTGTTGGAGAAGTTCTAGAGACCATGATCGAGCAGAATGAGACTCAGCTGAGGCACGAAGAGTGCGAAATTGTCGCAGCCAGGACCATTGAGGCTCATATCGTGGCAAACAATAAGAGCAATATCAATCGAAGCAAAGATGCGCTTCAACTATTTAGTGTCGCACTCAACGAGGCCACTAGACACGTCGATGATTGCCGAAAAGAACTAAATCTCGCGCAGGCCAGATCTAGGTCCTCGAAGTGCGATGGAAGTCCCCGCCTTGAAAGTGATGATGACGATGACGAGGAGGGCGGCGCACAAAACGTCCGTCTGAATGTCATGAAGAAACAACTCTATATTGCTCTAGGAATGCAACAGATCTGTGCGTTTTTTGTCGCCACTTCGTACTACCAGATCAAAGAGAATGAGGCTCTCACTATGAAAGACTCGGATGAATACAAACGCCTAGAAGAATTGGAACAAACGTTTTACGACCAGGCCAAGGCCATTCGTAAGGAAATGCTCCAAGAAAACCATGCATCAGCTTCAAAGGCCATGCAGAAGCTTGAGCTAGGCAACGGCCTGACACTCTTACCGAGAATACCTACGCTTGAGATCAGTGGTGGTATCGAAAATCGTAAACTGCTGGAGAAGATGGATCAGATTTCCGAGCTCCTCGACGAGCAAGCTGAGTGGATAGAGAAATGGAGGTCCAAGATCTTTGACATATTGACCAAGCCTCTTGTCGACCAAGATGAAGGTGTCGAGATCACAGGCGACGAATATGAGGACTCCACCAAAGTTCAAGATGAGCTTCCCATTTATACGCTAGCTCTGCGAGCCATGATTGCGGATCGACATCGTCTTATCACAGGTGAGACCAATTTCCTTATCGAAGGCGATCAGAAAAAGCCCAATGAAATGAGACACCAACGAAGCGATGGAGAGGTTGTAAAGGCCATCAAGCTAGCCAAAGAAGGAAAGGGTCACGATCCTAAACTCACTCTCGAACTTTTGAATATTCGTAACAAGATCAAACCCAAGAAGGATGATGAATCCCTCAAACATTTGATCGCCGACTGCCGTCGTGTCGCTACTAACCTCCAATGGGCGGCGACTGGTCAGATCAGCGTGAATCGTGCAAACACCGAGATATCGATAATCAAGAAGCTGCTCGAAGATATACAGCAAATTTCGCAAGGACAAGAAAAAGCCTTGAAATATCTGAAAGCAGAACAAGAAGCGTTCCGAAATTGCATGAACTTGCGCGTCGCATACTACAAGCAGGTTCAGGTCATCTCCGATACAGTTGCGCCCTGGAGGGAAGAGTTGGATGAAGCTCTGGATGAAAAGGCTCTGGAAATCCAAGCACAGAGGCAAGAACACATCGAGGAAAGACTGTCCACTTTGAGAACCAAGCGACGATTTCTGTTCCATCTGCGTGAGGATTCGAGCCGACAAGAAGATCGGATGTGCGTTATCTGTCGAGATGCCTTTGAGAATGGTGTACTCACGGTGTGTGGCCATACGTATTGCAAAGATTGCATCACTTTGTGGTTCAAAACGCACAGGACGTGCCCTGAATGTCGGGCTCGCTTGAAGGTGACAGATTTTCAAGATATAACCTACAAACCCAAAGAGATTATGGCTCACGAAGAGTTGAACTTGGCTACGTCGCCGACATCTCGAACAGAGAGTAGTACTGCTGCCACCACACCTGGTTCATCATCGAGCACCACTTCTTCCGCCATCTATTCAGACATGAGCTCTGAAACGATGAGGGAGATCAAGTCTATCGATCTAAGCAGCTCTTATGGCACGAAGATTGACACAATTGCTCGACACCTCCTTTGGCTTCGCGCCAATGATCCTGGCGCAAAATCCATCGTGTTCTCGCAGTATAGCGAGTTCCTCTCCACGCTGGCCGTCGCACTCACAAAATTCAACATTGGCCACGTGTCCATCCGCACAGCCAAAGGCGTTGACAAGTTCCGCAAAGATGCCGCCAAAGAAGTCTTCTTGCTTGATGCGAAAAGTGATAGCAGTGGGTTGAACCTGGTCAATGCGACACATGTTTTTCTGTGTGAGCCTTTGATTAACGCGGCGATTGAGCTGCAAGCCATTGCTCGCGTTCACCGAATTGGCCAGCTGAGAGAGACTCGCGTGTACATGTACTTGATTTCTGACACGGTGGAAGAGGCCATCTATGACATCTCCGTATCTCGTCGCCTTGCTCACATTGGCTCGACGGCCAGTGATAAGACGTCCTCTGTCGGGAGCAACCTGTCGTCCGAGAGTGAGTCAAGAGCGATGATACCGCCACCTTCTGACGACAAGAATAAGATTCTCGAAAGGGATTTGGAAGAAGCGAATAACATTGAGATTCAACAGGCACCTCTTTCCAAACTCCTCGCCAAGGGCAAGAGTGGAGGTGAGTTTGTTGATCGGGAGGATTTGTGGAGGTGTCTTTTTGGGAAGGCGAGGTCGAGGTTGGGGTCAAGGAAAGCAGGGCATCTTGCGGGACTGGTCGATGGGGATCGGGAGGTTATTGCCGAGGCGGCGGAGCGGAGGAGGGATGTGGAGAGGGTTAGGAATGCGGCGATTGAGGAGAGGATGGCGCTGGTGGACGGGTGAATGAATGGATGAATGAATGGATGGATGGATAAGATGTCATATGATACGCCCTGGACGTTTTTGTCAAGGGAGTAACGCGTTTGGGGGAAGGGGGATTTCTCTAAATATGGATCTGGCGATTTGAAAGGATGGATTGGGGTGTATGATAATGGGTATGTAGTGGGAATCATCATCATGATCAGCGGTGCTGGCTGCTGGCTTCCTCGAGAACGAATACGAGATGTTGGGATTGATATACGAAAGTGCCAAAGCGTAGGCTGCGCAAGAAGTATCTTCCGAATCGTGAAAATAAGTATAGTGTTCTTATTATAATAATGGAAAAGCTATGTATGTTTAGTAAATACACAATCTCAAGCGCCGATGGAGGAGAAAGAAGCAAGCACATGCAGAGAAGCTCAGGCTTAAAAGCTTGATTTTCAAAGGGGATCGGGACCGGGATCAACTCCGATCTCCTCAGCGCGCAAGTTCTATTTCTGTCGACTCGGCTTGGACTCGTGATCTTCCTTCTGTGCAGTAGTCGAGATGATGCCAGTGGCTCTTTCATCCATACATCCTTTGGCAAATCAATTATTTGCGTCAGTCCACCACCTCATGGCCTCGATTTAGCATCAGCACCCATACATAATTGTTGGTTGGAAAGATACGAGCATCCGCCATATGTTAATTTCCCGACACAAATCACAGACCACGTCGAACCCGAAGGACACGTCGGGATGCCGTCCAGCCAATATCTTCACCTGCAGATACTGTACCATCGGCCTCCCGCGCGAAGCCCGTTGCAAGGACTCAAAGCTTGATTCAAGGCTTGTTGGTGAGTGTGGATTGGGCACTCACACCTCACACACCTCAGCCCATACGATAGCCTCTCCTCCTGTTGGTGTACGGATACGCTTCTTTTTATAATTTCAGAGGAATAGCGTGCTCGTCCGCTGCTTGCTCGAGTGGAGGGGAGAGGGCGGATCAATATGGCTGGCGGGTGGGCAAGAGACTTTTAGTTTGTTTTTGATGTTCGCCCGCCCGCTTCCATATGGGTTGACGGAAGATGGTTGGAAATGCTTGATCCATACCGCTATGCCAGTACATAGCTAGCTACAGGTGTAGGTGAATTACTCGACTAGCCTGTCGTGGTTTGTTACATCAAATGAGAATCTTTCATCAGTCAGCAGCGATAGGTACCTTAGGTACTACTGGAGGTACTACTGGTACGGAGGTAGAATCATCGGATGCTACCTGCTAGCATGTACTGGTACGGAGGTAGAATCATGCTACATGTACTGGTACGGAGGTAGAATCATGCTAGCATGTACCGTACCTACTCGAATCCATGCATTTCAAGGTTAATTATCATGTCCCAAAGCGTGCAACTAGGCGCTCTCCTAGTCAAGCCTCTCGTGCTTCAAGAGCACTCCCTTTCCCACATGGCCCATGGCCCGTCGTCCGCTCTCTTCTCACGCCCGACTCGACTTGTTCCTCCTCCTCATCGCCTTCCAGCCTGTTCCTGTTGTTGATCTTATGCTTTCTATTATTTATACAGAGTTGCAGTTCCATTCCATTCAATCGTCCCTATCCATCTTTGCCCAGCGTCATCGCCAGGACATTCGTCCCCCTTTCCGCGAGCTTGTCCATCCTTCGGTCGCCGTCATCCACCTTGGCAGCACTTGGCGACAGCAGACCAACAGTTTGAGGTGGGTTCGCTGTTTTTCACAAAGTCACTACCTCATTCCCCCCCACGAGATGAATGAGAAATGCCCCTATATTATTCGCGTCCCTGTCGCAAGTCTTCAGCTCACTGCCGACGATGCACTGGGAGCTGGCTGGCCATTGGTCCCCGAGTCGACTGTCCATCTAGCACGAACCGGCCGAAACATGCACGCACAGCCCCCCTCAAACGACATAGGCATCACCATCCTCGAGTCGCATGAAATGTTTGGGACAGGCACAATTTCACTCGACTCCCATCGCTAACAACTGAACTCAGCGCCCCTGGGACCACCCTGCCCACCTACACACGATACCCCTGTTGTCAATTGTCCTCGTAGATTGGCCAACGGACGAACGTGCTGCCATCTCCGCCTCCGTAAAGCCCACCTTATCCTCGAATTGCTGTGCTGGCCTGTCGACCATCTTTCCCTCGGACTGCACTCCCGATCTCCAGCAAATAGACTGGCATTCACTCTCTGTCTCGCTCGGTTCTTTGCGATCCGACTGTCATCGTTACGCGCCATTCTCCCGCTAGCCGCATCATGCACCCGACCTGAACGATGCCCACGCGTTCGGCTGGCAGGTCCCCCTCTCCATCTTCTAAACGCTCTCTCCTCTCAAGAATAAAAGCTCCCTTTGGGCCAAAGGCCCGGCACGTTGCCGAGTATTACATCCAACCAGACGACCCACATCGTCAATACGGTCCGGGAGATGTCATAACAGGAAGCGTGGTGCTGAAGGTCGTCAAGGCTATCAGTGTCACGCACATTACCGTCTGCCTGCATGGCCATGCGCAGGTCTACAAGACACCGAATACGGCTGGCGAAGGATTGAAACAGTACAATGCGAGCTTGGCTGCGGGCAAGACCAAAAAATCGGGTGGATACTATGGCAATGGATTCGTGTCGCTGTTCGAAGACGAGATAGTACTGTGCGGGGAAGGCAGACTGGGTGAGGGTACCTACCAGTTCAATTATGAATTAATGTTTCCCAAAAAGAGCCTGCCGAGCAGCATTGATGTAGGATGCTTCGCAAGAGTGGAGTCGCTAGTAGATAAGCTGACAATTACAGTTCGAGCGAGGAACAGTAGCCTACAACGTCACGTCCACCATGACGCGCCCGACCACGATATCACCCATCTCTACATGCACCAGGAAAGTCAATTTCCAAGAAGACATAGACGTCGCTGCTCTCGCCGCTCCCAAGCCGAGAGTGATATCCCTAGAGCCTATTCACCGGCGAGCGAAAACGAAGAGGACGAAAAAGGCTGCGGTTGGGGCGGAAAAACGGTCAAGTGAGATCGAGGGTCCAACATCGGAATCTGGGGCCAACAACCGTGTGGCAGACATCAATGGTAGCCAGGCTGACAGTGAACCGCCGCATAGCCCGGTACTGAGCGACGTGAGCTTTGAAAGCATTTTAAGTGGTAGCGTTGGAACGGGATCCGCCATTGACTCGGGCGCACCATCTACAACTCGAACGGGCGAAACGAGAACAACTTCGCGCAAAGCAATCACCGCAACCATCGAAGTGCAAAAGGCGGGATTTTTGAGCGGTGAAACCATCCCCATCAAGATATGGATTGCCCACACCAAACAGATCACCAGCCTTCGTGGTGTGATTGCGACTTTGTACCGACAAGCACGGGTCGACATGCACCCGGCTCTACCAGTGGTCACAGGCAGTGACGACGACGTGTATCCGAGATCTCGCACAGGGTTGAGTGGCCTGTCACTTTCTTCGGCCGGATCGACCCATTTGTTCCGCAAAGATCTGGATCAAAGTTTCGCAGCTCTCATCGTCCATCCGGAGACGCTGACTGCCGAGATCAAAGCAACGTTGAGAGTTCCGGAGGAAGCGTTTCCCAGCATTGCGTCTGTGCCAGGCGCCATGATCAGCTTCAAATACTACGTCGAGATCGTGCTTGATATTCAGGGAAAACTTGCAGGTCTAGACCGAGTGCTACCAAGTTCGGTGGGAAACGGCCTGAGTAATGCGCGACCTGCCGATGCCAGCGTTTATGCTCCCTGGGGCGGCCATTTCATGAGCACAGAAGAAATACGCCGCGACAAGAGCGTCATCTCGAGTCTATTCGAAGTTGTCATTGGGACCCGTGATAGTGCAAAGAAAAGTGCCTGGAAGCATCCGGTTCAAGACGGCGGCTGGCAAGGGCCAGCAGATGCATTCGTTGATATGACGCCGGACAACATTCCATCCTATGCGCATAGTGAGGGACGGCATCAAAATTATGGCCAGCAAGTTCATCCGGACTCAGCCTGGGATTCGCAGTATGGATGTTCGACAGATGGCGTACGCTACGAAGAGCCGCCTGTCGTCCGATTTCCTCTTCCAGGCTTGCCCGAGCATTCTGAACCAATTTCTGAGAAGGAGCAACTTCGAAGAGCTGAGGCCAGATTGTTACCAAGTGCCCCTCTCGAAGCTGGCGTTGAATCATCAGCCATTGCAGCAGCCCATGCACCATCTGCGCCTGTTTTGCCCGACGAGGCAGCTCACACATTGTTACCGTCGGCTCCATTCCAGCACGATGTGGTCATCGCAGGACCATCATCTACCCGGCAGACAGGACAGTCACGGAGAGAATCGAGCGCTCCTGCCTACGACCATCAATCAGCTCCCTCGGCACCTCCAACCGAGGACAAGCAAGAAATCCATCGCCGGAATTTGGAGATGGAGCGTTCAGCTCCTGAACTTGTGCCCGAAGAGCTCGAGACGGAAGCCGGTGCTTCGGCACCAGCCCCGTTTAATGTTCATGAGCCCACCGCGCCCGTATTGACCGAAGATGACGAATTCCTCTTCAATGTACATGCTTCGCAACAACTACCGAGATATGAAAGGTAGATGATTTTGGTGTTTTTGGAGTTTAGGAAAGGATACCACCACTGTTTTATTTTGGGGGGAGAACCGCTGGAGGTTCGGGGCATTACATTACGATACCACGATTGCTGAGCGACGCAAGATCTATGAATTCCGCTTGATTTCCCAGGGCCAGTTTGTGCATAGCAAAATTCTACGTGAGAAATTTCGAGAGAAGGCAAAAGATATATACGGACTCGCGATTTACATTCGCGCTTCGGCCGATTGATGACCTCGAACATTCGAGATCTTACTTGCAAATATTTTCAGTCCAGCTTTCTGGTATGGTTGTGTCGTCCCGTGTTTCCTTTTTGCGTGCTATCGCTCCGGCCCTCCAATGCTCAACCTGGATCCTGGGATTTACCCTGGTACACAATATCGACACAACAAGGTAAGAACGCCACGCGAAATATCGGCCACCTCTTGACAGCCTCCCCATCCCAGCATGTTGTGGTCTTACTTAGTCCCGCCCCTTTAACACGTCACTTCCCTGAAGTTAACAACGCCAGCAGACCTTCCTTCGTCTCTATGCACAGAGACTATAGCAAGCGCCCGTTATAACTCCTTTCCTTACCTTCGGATAACCATCTAACAGCCGTTAGATACCCGTCTGTCGTCGCTATGGCGAACTCGCTTGCTTTGCGTGTTTGTGTGGCATTGTTTGTTGGGGGTCGATGGGACTGACCTGGGAGATGAGACAGTATAGGTATTCTCCTTGAGGTTGGTTGTAGCTCATGCAAGACATCCATCTTGACAACAAACAGACTTCAAACTCTCTCCTCATTTATTCTTTTCAATTGGCTTGTTTTGAGTCTCGCTCACCAGGCCTTTTGGTATCAGCCCACTTGCAATGAGTCCCAAAGAGTTCCCATTCCCTAAAGGAGAAGATGCGTCGACGAACAGTTCTTCTCCTCCAGAGGGTTTCTATAAGCAACCTGTTCAACCTGTGCCTCTCATCACGCATATTCCTGATCCTCCTCAGCAGTTTGGGCCGGTCGTGTACAACCCTGAACCACAACCACAACCACAACCCCAGCCTCAGCAGACTGTCCCAGCCTACAGACCTCAATCACGGCAACAATTTCGAACCCAACCTCTACTCACCACTCCAGCCTCGAGATCCGCATCCCGCCAACAGCCACAAGGTGCACGTCAGCAAAGCTTCGTCTCAGCGTACAGTCCCGCCTCTCGACAGCAGCAATATCTTCCTGATCCGCAGCCAACGTCAAGGACTCCCAGTCCCACTCGACAACAACAACATCGACCCGAGCCTCAGCAACATGTCGCGGCTGCCACGTCTGAAGAGCGAAGACAGTCCATCCCGACTTATATGCTTGAGTCTCGACAACGACAACCTCGAGTCGATCCTGGGCGGAGTGGTGGAGGTCGTAGCCCTGACCCGCCTCGGGCTGGACAGGCTACTATGAGAACCCCGTTGACTGCTCAGAGTTCTGACTTGCTTGAACAGATTGCTTTTGATCGGAGACCTTTTGAGACTGAACGACGTACTATTCGACATATTGAGCCTGAACGACGTACTGTTGAGACTGAACGAGGTACTGTTGAGCCTGAAAGACGTACTGTTGAGCCTGAACGACGACCCATTCGCCCTATTGAGCCTGAACGACGACCCATTCGACACGTTGAGCCTGAGAGACGATCCATTGAGACTGAACGCCGCCCTATCGACATTGAGCGACGGTCTACTGATACAGAACGACGCTCCACTGACACTCAACGACGCCGTGTAGACTCAGTCCACGCAACTCCCACCAAACCCATCTCACAAAAAAGATCCCCAAGCCGTCAACCTTCAGCACGAGAAAGATACAGAGCAACCAGTTCCGGGACCGAGACAGAAGAACAACACAACCGTCTCCTCCGCTCCAGAAAACAACTGACAAACACCCCCCGCACACGATCTTACATTGCACTCACCGACAACGACGACGAAAAGGGAGAAATCTCTCTTGGTAATCGTCGACCATCGAGCAGTCGACCCGTTCCACGTCGTGTATCAAGCGGCTCGGCAAGTGATTTGGAAAGAAGGGGCGGACGCGGTAAACCACGCGGACTGAGTTTCCACGAGGCGAGGACATACATGTCTTCCGGACGACGTGTCAGATCTGGTGATTGGGACGCCGGACAACCACAAGTACAACCCGCTCCCACCACAACACCATCCAACCGCCCATCCAACCCACATTCCCCAACAACACCACCCCGCCTCCCCATCCCCATCTCCGTCCATCCTTCCCGTCCCCCTTCCCCTCCCACCCCAATCAGCACCGAAACGGGCAAAATGAACAATCACCTCGGTTGGGCCCTCTTTCTCAACTCAGGCATCAAAAATCATCTCGTCGCCACGTTGGGAGAGTTGATTGGGACGACCATGTTTTTGTTCTTTGCCTTTGCTGGCACGGTCGTGGCGAATATTAATAGTCCCTCGAGTGAGGGCTTGACGACGACGGGGTTGACGACGGGGTGGAACGTTACTAAACTGCTCTATGTCGCTTTTTCGTTTGGGTTCAGTTTGATGGTGAACGTTTGGATCTTTTTTAGGATTAGTGGGGGTATGTATTGCCGCAATTTTTTTTTTCCCTTCAGTTTCTTTTCGGTGTTTTTATTCTTCCTCTTTTCACTCTTGGTGGGTTTAGTGAATGAGGGAAGGAAGGGGAGAATTTCTTTGCTGACGACCTTTGGGATGTAGGTCTCTTCAATCCCGCCGTTACCCTTGCCCTTTTATTGACGGGCGCGATCGGGTTCGTGAGGGCCTTGTTTCTCTTCTTCGCTCAGATTTTGGGGAGTATAGCTGCCTCTGGCCTCATCGTCGGATTATTCCCCGCCGCGGCGAATGTACGCACGACGCTGAGTTCGGGTCTGAGTATCCCCAAAGGACTCTTCATTGAAGCCTTCCTGACGGCCGAACTCGTCTTTACGATTTTGATGTTGGCCAAGGAGAAGCATAAGGCTACTTTTATTGCGCCGGTGGGGATTGGTATGTTACCCTCTTCTTTTCTTTTCCTTTTCCTTTTCCTCCTTCTCTTCCCTTCCTCTCCTCCACTCTCCCCTCCCTCCTTCCTTCCCAAAGTTTCAAAGCTGACGATGTAAAAAGGCCTCGCCCTCTTCATAGCAGAACTAGTAGGCGTCTACTGGACTGGCGGTTCCCTAAACCCCGCCCGCTCCATAGGCCCCTCCATCGTAACCTGGACCTGGGACAAAAACCACTGGATCTACTGGCTCGGTCCCGCTCTCGGTTCCCTCGTCGCCGTGGGCTTCTACGCCCTGATCAAAGCCCTCGAATACGAACTCGCCAATCCGGGACAGGACTCCGATTCGGCGACTAGTCCCGGTCTGGAGAGGGCGGTGCAGACGAGACAGGAACAGGTTAGACGGAGGGTGATGGGGGCTATGGGGTATGATGTCGTGGATGGGAGGGCCAGTGTCGAGTACGATCAATTGGGAAAGAGTGAGATGGGCTTGATGAAACCGGGGCTTGTCTATGTAAAAGATGGGGTTATTGCGAGGGAGGGAGCGGGTTTCGGTGGTGGTGGTGGTGGTGGTGGGCCTGGCATGGTGGTTGGGGAGAGGGATGGTGCTTATGTTGCTGGTCATGGAAGGGGAGGGTCCGCTGGGTCCGGGACCGGGGGTTATGCTGCTGGTGGTGGATCTGCGCCGCATTTTGGACCATTGGGGACGAGTATTCGGGATAGTGCTGAGATTGGGCAGGAGGAGGGCTTGTCGGTTAGGGATATGGAGTATGAAACTGGTGCGAGTGGGAGGAAACAGCATGGTAAGAGAGAGGAGTGAAAGCTGGAGGGAGATGTGGTACGTGGTTTGATGACATGATTGCGTTATGACACCTCACACTTGCTGGATGGATATTATGGGTTTTCATGATTGAATGATTGATGACGTACCGAGATGAAAGAGAGTTGGTTGCTTGTATTCTTTGTACTTCTTAATGATTGATTTACGCACTTAGACGGCGTGGCTGCAAATGCAATGGATTATTCATTTACGCACCTGTGTAATCGTGTTGAAATTAAAGTCAAGCACATACATGGTCCGTACAGTGTATCCAATTCCTCCAGCTCTCCTACCTTATGATCATCCATCTACATGAGGACACAGCCAAACCCATACATGGCTTTCTCAACATTTTTCTTGACAGTGAACCAATCAGCTCTCCGCTCGGCGTATTCATAGACTTCTTCCGCCCGAAAAATGCCATGGTAACGGTCCGGATCGGCTATGATCTTACCAATCTCTTTGGCCTCGGAAGCGTCAATGAGGTAGATCTGGATAAGTTCCTTCAATGCATCGAAATACTGTGTTAGAGATTTGTTCTTGAAAGTGCGGATGTAGTTGTGGTAGTGGTTGGTGTCGCTTTTCAATATTAGTCATAGACATAGGGAATGCCTTTTCTCGCTGACATACCTGATGAGTGTGATGGCACCATCTACACTGATTCGCTGCCTCTTCAGATGCTTGCATAGCACCGTGAAGAGCCGTAGACCCACTTCTTGGTTGAACACATCGAGCATGTTCTTCTCTGTACTGCCGACGAGCATAGTAGTATGCGATGAAACCATCTCCACCACCCTTGCAGCAGTTTTGCTGGGGCCGATATTTGATACCTGGCCTGTTGAGACGGGGTTGAAATCAGTCGGCAGTTGTGTGGTAGCGCAGATGTACTCCGCCTCATCCATCAGCACGTCAATGCCTTTGTTTAAACCTGCAGCGACTCGCTCATCAAGCATTTGCTCAAAACGCTTCTTCTCCTTCACTGCAGGACTCAGGAAGTCGTCTCTGTCGCTCAGTCTTGGTTGCACAAGTTCTTGAACGTAGAAGACATCGACCATCTGCTGAATGAGATCTCCAACATTGACCAATTCCAGGAAAGTCACGAGAGGCGCAACTCCTGCTTGTCCATGCTCCGTAATTTCACGAGGGTTGTAATCCGAAAGATGGTTCACGGCTTTGTCGAAACCGGTTTTGATGTGCCGAGTGCCGAGTATTTGTAAAAGTGCCACGAAGATAGCCTCACATTGTTCTCTTGCTTCTTCGCCAGACTGACCTCCCAACCGAACGAATAGTGCGGCACGCTCAAGACTTGCCTTTGCAGCATGTATGAGGTTGAGCGCAATCTCGATGCTGAACAGTGCCTTGATACCTTCCAATCTTGAGTTCATGATCGCCGCTTTTGCCGCGAGTTCACTTGTGGGAGCTTCAACACTGGGAGTCGGCGCTCTTTCGGTCGGAATCGGCGTTGACATTCGCCAGCTGTTGGGAGTCGATGCTCGCTCCATTGGATTAGGCGTTGACATTCTCCAGCTCGGATCAGGGGTGTCTGCTTGAATGGCCTGCACTGCTGTTTGCGCTGCCGCAGGTTTGCTTCCAGAAAAGGGAATGGAGAGTGCATTGACTGGCAGCATAACCACTTTTCGAAACGAGGACAAAAAATCCTGCTTCGCAACTTGCCGACTTACGTTCGACATGAAGTAGGACTCGGTAGAAGCCTGCTCAGCGGACAATCTTCTTTCCCATGTCCCGACCTCCCCATCAGATTTCGTCTTGAAGAATTGAAGCTCCTCGGCAAGGTACAAGTCCACATGCTGCTCGAAACAGCGACCAATGACTCTGGTAACATCTTCCGAGAACGTCTTTTTTGAGGCCTTGCTTGGTCGGAGGGAGATTGCGAAGCGAAGAGCCTGTTCAAAAACACCAGACACGGCTTTGAGGTAGGTCTCAATGTTGCCATTATGGGCTTCATCGAAGAGTGTAGTGATGTATTCTGACACGACATCGTCTGCTACACGATCGATGAACGGGTACAGCACATCAGCAGAAGGTGGAAAGACACGGTCAATGGTAATGCACTGCTCGTTCAAGGAGACTGCCAGTTGGCGAAAGAATTCGTGCGATGGCCGCAAATCAAGTGTACCATGAGACCCCTCAGGCAAGCAGCTCAGAGGATTTCCAAGACTGTCCTTGACTGTCATCAACGGATGATTTTGGATGAACACATCGATGCCAGCTGAGCCTCCGTTCAATGTAACAAGAACGTGGGCATATCTCCGCATTCGTCCGTCGTAATCTTGAGCTCCCATACCTTGCTCAAACTCACGAAGAACAGCGTTTTCAAATACGCCGGTCATTGTCTCAAGCTTCTCTTCTCGTGAATGCCAGCCTTCCGCAAAATCACTCTTCGCAAATATCTTGAGCTGTGCAAGCA
Organism: Venturia aucupariae; assembly: GCA_003693225.1. NCBI lineage: Eukaryota > Fungi > Ascomycota > Dothideomycetes > Venturiales > Venturiaceae > Venturia > Venturia aucupariae. Next base: position 33,135 of record QWZN01000184.1, on the reverse strand, counting down.
TCTGTGCCTGTTGTTCTGGGTCGCGATATACGCGAAATAGAGTAGGATCTGTGTGACTCTTGGAGCGAGCCAGATCAATGTAGAAAGGAGCAAGAGCTCCGTATACTCTCCCATACTCTTGTCTGGCATGTCCCCGTATCGATCGAACTCTGGAGAGCACTGTCAGAGCTGCCACAGGGTCCTCGAAGGGCGAGGTATGTGTAGGAATGATAGCACCGTTCGACATCATGGTGGGTTCTCGGAATCCGTTGTCCACGGTGCCTCGCCGTCTTGACGTATGCTCCAAAGAAGTCTTTCTCAATTGTTCCTCCAGCCCTGCGTCGAATATTGTATGGCTTGTCTTCCTCAGACCACCTCCAGCTATCCCATTGACGCTGCCATTCAGAGCAACACCTGTTCTCCGTGCCTCTTCCGCTTCCCTTGCCCGCTGTGCCTCCATTTTTCTCTTCATAGATTCTTCTGCTCGCTGGCGGGCCTCTGCATCGTTCCAGCACCCCATACTCTTCAATCTTGGTACCCATCGTGAGTCGTCATAAACCATCTCTTGCATTCGCTGGGACACGCGAGCGCAACGCAGAAGCTCCTGGACGGGTAGAAATTCAAGAATCATGGCAATCATTTCTGCATAAGTTAAGCTACATATCCATGTGGCAGAAGCCTAGAATCATACCTGCTGGCAGCTTTGGCTTCGACTCGACGATAGTCGTCGCTCGCAGCGAGGCCAGCACATTGCGTTGCGGGTCCGCCATCGATGCTCTTTTGAAACTCGACATTGTGTATGGTCGTTCAAATCATTGTTTCCCTTCGTGGTGTTCGTGGTGTTGCTGGAGAACAGCGGTGAGAGGGAGAAATGCGTGGAGGTCGTGGCCGGGGGAACGTTTCGTCAGGTTGTTCTCGAGGTCCACGAGTAGGTGGAACTGTTAATGGTGGAAGAGAGGTTTCGAGTTGCACGCAAAGCTATGGAAGTTTGGATAAATGGAGCACGATCAAGATTCGTTGAGCCTCAGTGCCGTACGACTAACATGTTACAATCTCAATGGGTCAGGAGAAATGTACGACTTCACATTTGAACTCATCCTTTACGTTCTTCTATATAGAGCACAGCAATTGCGATTGATCAGAACTTGAACATTCCTCTCCTACAGAAACAATAATCACACAATCTAGAGCTGAACAAGTGCTGAACAAGTAACGCTACACAGAACAATGTTGTTCGCTCCATACTGAAGAGTCTATTTTTACAATGCTGCCGCCAAAAGCCCGGCAAGCCCGGCAATTCCTGCTCCAAATCCAAGCGCAACTCCAGTAGGAGCTGCTCCCGCTTTGCTCGCAGCAGCAGCTGGCGAACTCGTCTTGGCTGCGGTTGTAGCGGTGGCAGAGGTCTTCGTGGTGGAATTGCTAGCCCCTGTAGCGTTCGGAGCGGCGCTGGTCGAACACACGGCGGCGGTAGGAAGTTGGACGCCTACGGGTATACAGATATTTTGGGCGAACTTGATGGTGGCTAGGAAGTGGTCAGAACAAAGTACTTCTCACTACCGCTGTGGGGATACATACCAGCTTTGTCTGCGTCGCTACAGCCTTGTGCGATACAGCAGCTCAAACCTGCAATCCAGCCTGCTGAGTTGCAGATACAGGAGACATTGAGTTGTCCACAGCCTGTCGAGCTCAAGCTGTTGCCGACACATGCAGTCTACCAAGTTTGTCAGTGTTGGTCATGAGATCAATCGAATCTACTAACAGCACAAGTAGGCAGTTGACCCAGATCTTGGGCGACGACAGATGCCGCAAAGGCGAAGAAGAGACTGGTGGAACGCATTCTGTTGACTTGAGGGTTCGGTGGAAACTCCGATGGGTGGAATAGGAAGATGCAAAAATGCAAGCTGATGTACAGGCGAAATGAACAAGATAGAGGAAAAGAGAAGTAGAGCAAGGAATGAGGCTATTATCGAAGCGATAGCTCAGCTCGAGGCACTAATAAAGACATCGATCTCGAGGTCCACCTCCACCAATTGAAATGAGAACGCAAAGCCATTTCTTGGCCTAAAGGTGGTGGATGTAAATCAGTAGGGCGCCACATGGATGCAGCTTTGGGAACCTGCCTCTTGCCCTGCACCAATTGCCGGACTATCTTCCAGGGTTTGTTCGGTTGTATCTGGTTGTCGGTATGCGATTGAGGGATGCACAGAAGATGCTCCTTGTCTTTCCCCCGCAATCGAAGCTTGTGACCAGGCCCTTGAAACAGATTGGGTTGTCTCTTGCATCCACGGACTGCTGCGTGCAGTTATTACTGAGGCGTAGATACTACTGTGCCATACAGACACACTGGCAATTGAAGTGGAAGGCTGTAATGACAGACATTACCAGAACAAGCAGAAGAAGACAGCTGGTTCAACCCCTTCAATAGGCATAAACGACGGCTTGTCGCGGGAGGCCAACCAACCTGGAAGGACCAAAACAAGTACCCGAATCATCCGGGGAAAAGTGGAGCGGACCGAAAACAGTGAACACAAACAACTGAAACAATTCATTTTCTCTAAACATTGGCAGATATGCTTCCTCAAAGGCTGATACTAACAACCGCCAATACCAAATCTAATTGGTTTTTTGACAAATCTTGGTCACAACTGCCAGCGTCTTTCAAGTTGAGTAGAATGTTGTGAAGCAGAAGGCCGATGCGAAGAACAGATGGCGGCAAGTCGTTCGACTGCTAGCACATCTGCCTGTCTATATGCGCTTCAAGCTTACGTCGTAACAGGTAGGATTCTGGGGCTTGCCCCCAGACACCCACATCAACATGTCCATGATACCTCCGTATGGTCCGAATTCCTTGCAAGCGACCCATCTGTACAACACCTTGGGACCTGCCATCACCAGCTTTGGGTCTGGCATCTTTGTATCGTCGTGCCCACCAATGTGCAGCCCCATCAAGCCGTCTAGATTGAACTCCACGCCGTCGGCAGCCTTTCCACTAGCGCTCATCCATGTCGACGCGAGATTCGTGCTCAAGCTGCCCTCGACCTGGAAGTTCAGAGGTATGGTGAAGTTACCCGCTGACGTCGACCCAATGTAGTCTGCACAAAGGTGTCCGCCATGATTGCTGCCTTGGGTGGAGTTGAGGTAGTAGGGTTTAGGTGTGTAGGTCGTCTTGCTGAATGTCAATTTGTTGACGTAGGGGCCGGCTCGGAGTCCACTGAGGTAGGTACCGTTATATGCCGGGTTGGCGGCGAGGACGATGATATTGAAGGGCTCGGATTTGATCGTGGGTGTTTGTTGCGCGACTGCTGTAGCAGCGAGTGCGAACGCGCCGAGTAGTGAAGATGTGAGTTTCATGGCGTCGTGATGTGTATGGAAAGATTCTTGAAGGTGTGGGTTCAGGTATCTAAGGGAAATGTTCGAGACAAATAGGCTAGTTGTTAAAGAGGAGGTATGTTATGTTGTGGTTGACGGTTATCAAAGTTATACCTACTGCCCCGTCGCTTCCGTATTCAACACCATCTAGCCTTCCAACAACATCAGTCTATTCCCACCATAGAGATTTCCCAGCATGCGCGGCAGAGAATCTGAAAGAGAGCGGACTTGTGCAGGGTCCAAATCCTTCCACGAGCTGAAGATTGAGGATCCAATACTTCTGACCTTCATCTCTCGTAGGGTGATAGCCATCAACTTCGAGTTGAAGACCCGGTTTCGTTTCTGACTCACTTCGACATCATGCGCCGCCCTTTACCACCTTTTTCCTCCCTTCACAAGCACGACAGTACGGCAGATCTCACACAAGCTTGCCAATGATAGCGAAGTAGGCCATGTGAGAAAGAGCCATTTGATGCCAGTACTCTCACGGTCCCAAGAACTGTTAATTCAGTGCTCGTCTTCCAAGTATCTCTCGCCTTTGGCTCCATGTTCTTCACAGCCGGGGCCCGTAAACAGAGGCCCTATTCCTAGAGTTGTTCAGTAGCGCCAAGTCGCCGGCAGAATCCGAAGCTATATGAATTACGCTGGATGACTCTCTGCGCAAGACGTTCCCGGGATTTTGTAGATCAAGTCCGCGTCGAAAACGCGAGCATTGGGGAGAGTGATCTGGAAAGGATCCGCACAGCAGGAGGCTGAGACTGATTTGCGGGATTTGTGTCGACCAAGGTTGACTTTCGACTGAACTCCTCACGCTCGCCTTTGTGTAAGCGGATCGACACAATCCGTCGCTTGTTCTTCCAGGCGGCCTCAATTGATCTAGCAATGGCAAACAATCTAAAGGGGGCTCAATCTACATGATGCTAGCAAGAGCCTGAGATCTAAGTCTTGCCGGCTCAGAGGGAACTCAGGTGAAAGCGATCCGACAGAAAAGCGTGTTGGAATCGAAAATGTGAAAGTCGACTGAGACCCAGCCGTGGTCTTGCATTTGTCTGTCGTGCTGCCAAGGTGGATGCGGTCCCAATTCGGGGAAAGGTGGGGCTCAAAACGCGGCGATCCACAACCTGTAACCTTCGAACGACCTTCGAACAACAGCACCTCTTCTTTCCATCAACCCTCTTTCGTTCATCCGTCTCTTCATTATTCGGCTTATCATTTTCCGTCGCTTCCTTGGGACTTGTTGCCACGTATCATGTAAGCTGACGGGACCTGACCGGAATCAGGCTTGTGGATCTAAGCCACGCTTGTCGCTGGGCCGTGACTGAAATCAGCATACCGGACACTCGTGCTTGGAGACGTCGACGGCCTCCGATGACAGTCCGATTGTGAGTGAGGGACCACAGAGCCTCAAGGATAGAGGCAGTGCCGTCGCATTGTGTTTGCCGGCCTCTCTCGCTGTCGGTGCGTTGGATTGTTATGCTGTTGAAAAGCAATGACATGGCCGCATGCAGCGACTCTATGTTCCTACTGAAACCCAATGTAGGCGAACCACGTTCTAAACTTTCGTGCGCAGAAAATGTGAAAGCAGAGACCAGAGGACAATCGCATTGTGAAGGGCATTGGGCCACTGTTAAATCCCGAGTTCCACACGCCCATCCGGCTCAGCCTGCTCTGATGAGGCTGCGACGGAATGCCTTGTGGCCAGTGATGGTCGGTTTCCAAGTTTGAGGAGGCTTAATGTATCAAGCCCTCCACTTAGAGACGGCTACATGTACACTGTCTCCATTTCAGCCGTATCACAAGGCTATCCAAACGTCTCAATGCAGGAACAACGCGAAGGCACTTTAACCCTGTAATTCAACTATCGCGCCTCAACAGCTTGAATGTCCTTCTCAATGCTAGGCTGTCCTTAAGACGGCGCCCTCCGAATTTGGAAATTCGGTGAGTCGAAGGGTCATTTGTCTTGACCACTAAAAGGCGGAGTGGCTGTGAGAGCGCATAAGCCACTTGATAACAAACCCATTACCAGTCACCATTCTTCTAAGGCAACAGGCGTCAATCATTACAGGATCCTGGGTACACTTCCATTGGACTTTTAGCTCAATTTTAAATCGGGGCTTTGGAAGCCTTTCTCGGAAACTTACTTCGGCTGTGTTGGTCACACACCAGGTTCGAGGGAGAACGAGGCAACAGTCACAGTTCTGCCTCGTTACCTGTTCGAATACACCCTATCTTCGTCATTTGCCTGGGAACAGCGCCCTAATATTAAGGCAGTGCTCTGGGAGTCACTTGCCCTGCATTTGGCAGAGGCCGCCATGGTCGTTGGAGTTATATATACATGTCCTCCCAAGTTCAGTCTTTTTGATCCTTCACATTATATCACAATCCCACGCAACAACCCAGATCACATTGAACGATAGTACCAATTACATTCATCAAAACTTCAAGTACCACCGCAACTATCCCGCGCACTATCATAATCACCATGACCATGATGTTGACTCTCACCATCCGCACCAGACGAGGTTCTGGAGACAAAGAGGAGGGCGAACAACCTCGACCAAGACAACCAACAAGACCATCGCAACGAAGGCGGATGAGATCCGATGACGACTGCGACGAGGGAGAGCAACCAAGAGGTTGAACGATGTCCAAGTCTGATTGTATGTTTTTTCGAAGTTCAGACGAGAGAGTTTGCTCTAACAAGATCTCAGCCTAGCCTTGCGCACAACCTCGGCACACCAGGAACCAATCACGCCAACACCAATCACCCCTCCGCCGTACTACCTTATTCAATCCAATTTTTCTCCTACAGGGGCATACGTCGTTTCCAATCTGCATAGCGCTGGAGTTTGCAACATCACGACAAGATAGACTTGGGAATCATGATGGAAACAAGCTGCCATCCGGCCTCAACTCGGGTCGACGGCAACGGTGCGCAGTCAGGCAGCAGGTCGCGAGCGGGCTGTTTTTAGAAGGCGCTGCAAGGCATACATCGGGGTATAGAAAGGATGCGATCGCGAACCTTCTTTGATCTCACGACCGGTCAAGAGAAGGACGGAGTCATCAGCATGCTCGGAGTTTTGGGCCTTTGAGGGAACCAGGCAGCGATCCTGACGATTCAGCTGATTGGAATTTTGACAGCGCATGTTCGCAATGTTGATGTTTGAACATTCTGTATTATTTTTGCCGTTTTGATGATCTCAGCGATGGTTTGTTTCCATCTGGAAGGGGAAAATTACGAATCAATAGCTTTGCTGGCCATCACGATCAATGCAGGAAAGAATCTTCTCCATCTTCTGCCATCACGGTGCCCCTGGGCCCTGGATTGACTAAGTTCCAGGCACCAAAAGAGCCTGCTTGTTCACGCGCCAGGGCCTTGACCCGGACCCGGTGCCACTCCAGTACTAATACCTTACCGTCGTGGCCACCGAACTAAACCTCACGTCGCGGCCGACCCACGCCCGAAATGCTTCAACGCGACCGCCTTTCCTTCGGACACGTTCCTTAGACCGTCGGTTTCGCAATCCCGTGAAAGGCATCTCGCGGATCTTGCACCATCGCTGACTTGTTCACTGTCATTTACCTAACGGCAGTCTCGATGGCGACTGGCCCATTGCCTGTTTCAGTTACGTCAAACTTTCCAAAAGTAGCCTACCAAATTGAAAATTCGAAGCACACCAAGAGTCCAGGTATTCAACGTGACGTGCGCCGCACTCCGCTCGTCCTGTCACGCAGCTGGGAGCAAATTGATTCTTGCTCAATGTACGACGCGGCGCTGATGACTATATAGACCCAGCTTGCTTCATGTAGGCTTTCTCATTTCCGTATTTCTCACCGATTTTCCCATTCCTGCCCGTCCATATACAGCGTTCCTCTAGGCTATTCATTCATCTGCTCTAAAGAAGTCCACAATTACGCTTGCAATACCCTCTTTCCATCACACCACTTTACCGGAATACTCAACTATCGCAATGGCCGCCCGCACAGATTCTCCATCACGCTTCACCTCTGGCCGTGGAGGAGCTGGTAAGCCATTCACTCAGCCTCGTTTGTTGACTCTATACTTACACGACTGTCTAGGAAACATGAGTGAACGTCGTTCCTCAGGAACAGCATCAGATCTCGTCACACCAACGATCAAGTCAGACACGTACACGACCGGACGAGGAGGGAGTGGAAACATGACCAAGCTGGAGAGTATTGAAAATGCACGAAAGGCTCAGGACGTCGACGGCGTCATCCACCGCGAACACGAGGACGCTTTCCACTACGGACGAGGCGGAGCTGCCAATGTGGCCAAAGTTTCGGAAGAGAAGAAGCAACACGCACATGAGAGGAACCAGCTGAAATCTGACGAGAGTGCTCGTCAAGCCAACGGTGGTGAGAAGGGTCTTGCTGAGAAGATCAGGGAGAAGGTTGGACTTGGAAACAAGAAGTGAGCAGTCTTCTTTTTCGACATATCAACTACGGCGATTTGGATGGGTTAGGACTTTTATGATACCTTTTGCATTGGAACGGGGGAGTTGGCCTGGTAACGGTTTCGAACGACCTATTGGGGGTCTATCGACATTCACGATACGATTTGGAGGCAACTACTGCCCTGATTAATACCATTTCATCTTCGCTATATTCCAGCACTGTTCAGGTGTAGTCCCGATCCTTCCTCAAGTTTGAAAACCACCCTTCTTGACAGTGCAAAGACCAAAGAACTAAACGGATTTATTAAATTCCAGATCGGAATCACGCATCTCCCCACCAGGGTACTACTGATCTCACACATCGTGTTTCTCCACATACCCTGGCGATCTGTTTCTAGGTTTGTTGTGCTTGACCTCCCTTTGCACTGCCATTATTATTTCCAGTCTACCTTTTCCATTGTTCATCATCAACAGTTTTCTTCAAATCACACATAGCGGTCAGCTAGTTTCTTGTCCATGTTCAGCGTGCATAAGTCGCAATCGCTCAGCAGGGCACAGCCCTGTCGACTCGAGATCTCAGCCACCTCATATAAAGCCATGCGGATGAATCATGCGCGAGGACATCTAGCATTCACACGGCCCAAGTGGTCGACGCACTGCACCAAAGTCGAAGCACGCGTCCTCGATTGCGAGACAAACGCATCTCAGGGCCAAGTCTTCAAACCCTTAGTTCAAGTGAAATCACTCAGCATTGCTACTTCCGTTGAGTCCAAGCCATTCCCAAACCTCAATCGCGGTCTCTCTGCGCGACGACTTGAAGCACAATCGCTAAAAGCCACCCGCGCATTGCACTACAGACGCAATGTGCCTCTTTACGGTCAAGCAAGAGGAGGAAGAGGATATCTATGTGCCAGCCCGGCGCGTTGATCGATACCGTCGCGAAGAGAGGACCTACAGGACCGCATCACCACATCGCTCCTCGACGCGATCCATAGTTGTAGCTGCACCTCCTCCTCCTCCTCCAGCTAGTCTCCATCCTCCACCCTCTGTCAGGATTCCGACGCCCGTTGCCATAGCCTTACCTCCACCCCAACCAGTTCCAGTCTTCGTTGAGCCAGCCCCCCCACCACCAGAACCGGCACCAGCGCCGCCTCCACCGCCACCTCCCGCCAGTGTCCATTACGTTCATGTGAGCCCGAGAAGTAGTATATCCGACGACCAGAGTGAGTATCACTATCAAAGAAGGGAGGTGAAGGTGGAGCGCGAGAGGGAGAGAGACTATTCCCCAGCAAGGTCGTATCGTGAACCCGGGTTTTACGAATACAGGCATGTGCATGGAGACCCGGGGCCTCCACCGCGGCAAAGAAGAAGACATAGAAGTCGCAGCGGGAGTAGAATCCGGTACCACGAGGACGAGGACGATCGAACGAACGTGAGAATTTCCCGGAAGATTTATGCGAATGAGCGAAGATAGGCGTGGGAACCTATGACACGCTGTGATGCAGGACTACGTCAGCAATTCTGTCGTATCCTATTTTTCATATTTCATCTGGTTATTATATCATTAGAGTCCGGAAGTGGCATGCTTATGAGCTACGAGCGACGAAATGAGGGATGCTTAATGGACCGGCTTTGACGCAGTTGGGCGCGCTTTGGAGACCTCTTTGTTTTGTTTATACTTTTGATAGCTAGTGAGAAGCCCAATATTGTGTCCAGGTTTTCTCAAAAATGTAGAGTTATTTGCGTGCGTTATGAACCTGAACGTTGGCCGCGATTCAGTGAAACCGTAGCCATCAGGACGACTTGCAAGCTTGCACATCGATACGCCTCAACAAATCCCGATCGCAATCGATACGCAGTGAGACTCCAAGATCGCATACACTCTCAATAGCATGCGTGACTGTGTCATTACCAGTTCTTGCGCAGCGGCGGAGCGCATACCCTCTCCCTCACCATGTCCGGTTCCATTGAGCTACTCATAAAAGAATACCCACAACGGTCCATCGCTCTGAGAACTCCCACACACGTTCTCATCCTCCGACACACCTCTTCTTCCACCGAGATCAGCGATGCAGGCGTTCAAGCCTCGAATCATGCCTCCGCGACGCCCCAGTGTATGGTGGAGTTCACAACCGTGGACACGGCAGACTTGGAAGGATACAGGTCACTTAGGGGAGTGGGCATGAGCGGAAAGGTACACGGTACCCTAGGACTCATCACCTTGAACAAGGATGTTTTTCTATGTGTGGTCACAGCTGTTACTCCTAAGCCTATCACCGTACGGCCTGGAGAGACAATTAGAAGGATCGAGGCAGTGGAGTTTCGTAGGTAGTTGCAAGATCCAGTGGCTGAGAAGAGATGTTAACAGCTTTCAGACTGTTTGAACAGTTCCGCATACGATCAATTTCTAAACGAGCAAGTGGATTATATCGATGATGAGGGCTTTGAGGGACCCGGAGAACCAGAGAAGCATCCGTGTATAAAATTGACGGAGCTATTGGGCAAGAAGACCTTTTACTACAGCTCCGATTTCGACTTGACAAGAAGGCTACAAAAACGACTCACGGACGAGGAACCTACAATCGCTTTCGAGAGTTTCAACGCTGGATTTCTATGGAATGCGTACATGATCCAACCACTGATCAACTTCCGATCCCGTCTTTCTCAACGAGAAAAAGATGCCTTGGACGACTCTAAGATCATCACCTCTGCAATTCGCGGCTTCTGTGCTGAGATGATTATACCAGCATCCTCGTCACCGTTGCAAAGGACCATCACAGGAGCTCCAGCCAGACTTACTCTGATTTCCCGTCTTTCCTGCAGAAGAGCCGGGACTAGGTACAATGCTCGAGGAATTGACGATGAGGGGAATGTGGCCAACTATGTCGAGACTGAAACCACCCTTTGGAGCCCCACAGGAGAAGAGACCGGGGAGTGCTTCTCATATATCCAAGTTCGGGGCAGCCTTCCAATCTTCTGGGAGCAAGATGTCGCCTCTGGCGCGAACATTTTAGCAGCATTACAGACACCGACTGTCAAGATCACGCGCTCACCAGACGCTACGCAGCCAGCCTTTGACAGACATTTTGAAAACTTGGACCATTCTTATGGCTCCGTTCATGTCGTTAACCTTCTCAGCTCTGACTACAAGAAACCAGGCGAGATTGAGCTTACGCAGAGATACGAGGATCACATTTCGCGAAGTCCATTGAATCATACTGAAAAGGATGCGGAATCGGATCACCGTCTACTTCAATACACACATTACGACTTCCATGCCGAGACCAGGGGTCAAAATATGGGCAACGCTGTTGGCATCTACCGTTATATCGAGGCATCTGCTAGGTCCTTCAATTGTCTCTACGCGGAAGACAGAGAAGAGCATGTGAAGCGTCCATCGAGAGGGACCTTTGCGGTCGTTCGAAAAGCAAATCTAGTTGTCCAGCAGGAGGGTGTGTTTCGGACCAATTGTCTGGACTGTCTGGATAGAACCAATTTCATTCAAACTCTTATTAGCCGCTTAGCATTCGACACTTTTTTGAAAGCCCGCAGAGCTCAAGTTTCTCCGGATTTTTGGGCGAGACACTCGACTCTTTGGGCAGATAATGGCGATGCGCTGTCACAGATGTATGCTGGCACTGGTGCTCTCAACACGTCTGTCACTAGACATGGCAAAACGTCTTTTGGGTCCCTCCTCTCAGACGTACGAAAGAGTGCGACCAGGTTATACACGAATAACTTCAAGGACAAAGACCGTCAGATGACCATTGATATGCTGTTGGGACGTCTCATGGGTCAGCGTGCTGTGCACCTGTATGATCCTATCAACGACTGGGTGCAGTTCGAGCTGAGGAAAAGGGCGCCTGAGTACACATCAAGGGAGTCAATTCACATTCAAGTCGGTACTTTCAATTTGAATGGAAAAACGCATGGTTTGGGGGAGGATCTCTCCCCATGGCTGTGTCCCCCTGTAGATGCGTCACAGCAGTTTCCAGAAATTGTGGCCATCGGTTTCCAAGAGATGGTAGAGTTAAGTCCGTCGACGATCATGAGCGAGCCTGGACCATTGCGGAGGAATCAGTGGGCGGCAGCTGTGAGGAATACTCTGAATGAGAATGCGACACAACATGGTGGAGAAGAGTATGTTGAGATGAGAAGCGGACAACTGGTTGGTGCTGCGCTTCTGATTCTGGTGAAGCAAAGCGTGTTGCCCTCGATCAAAAACGTCGAAGGTGCCATCAAAAAGGTCGGTTCTTGATTTATTGTGCATGACAGTTGCTGACTTGGTTCAGACTGGTATGTCAGGCATGGCTGGAAACAAAGGTGCTGTAGCTATCCGCATGGACTATGCGAACACGTCGCTCTGTTTCGTCACTGCTCACCTCGCTGCGGGCTTTTCGAATTATGAAGAGCGCAATCGCGATTATAGGACCATTGCCCAGGGGTTGCGATTCCAGAGAAACCGTTCGATTGACGATCATGACTCTGTCATCTGGTTCGGCGACTTTAACTACCGTATTGGTCTAGGAAACGAAAAGGTTCGCGCATATATTGATCGTGGTGATCTTGATACCTTGTTCGACAATGACCAGCTGTATATCCAGCGGACACGGAGCAATATTCACGATGTTTTCGACCACTATGACGAAGCGAAGATAACCTTCTTTCCGACTTACAAGTTCGATCTTGGAACCGACACTTATGATACCTCAGACAAGGGTAGGATACCAGCTTGGACAGACAGGGTTTTGCGCAAAGGCACCAACCTTCATCAGATCAATTACAACTCCGCGCCGCTCAGGTTCTCGGATCATCGTCCTGTCTATGCTACATTTCAGTGTGATGTGAGCATGGTCGATGAAGCCTACCGCGATCGCCTCAATCTGGAATTGTATAGAAAGCGAAAGGCCTTGGTTGGTGACCGAACGGCAAGTGCCAACGTGGAGCCAAGTGAAGAAGAGGATTTACTTGGGTTCGAGCCAGTGCCAGCTGCAAAACCAGATGCGACCAGATGGTGGCTCAATAATGGTGATTGATGCCGTGCTCGAAAGTGACAATGGTGTTTGACTGACGTGACATAGGCCTCCCAGCGCAGACGACAGTCCGGCCTCCGGGTCCAGGTTATGTACCTAATCCTAAGCGAGATCCAAATCCCTTTGTTCCAAGTGACGAACAGGACTGGGTCAAGGTAGACAACACCGGTCCATCTAACGGGAGTAAAGTGTCATCTGTTATGCCGTCTCGGGAGAAACGGCAGATGCTACCCCCTCCCTTTGGCTCTACCTCGGAACAAACACCACAATTACCACCAAGACGATCAACCATGGAAATGCCCTCCTCGCAATCATCATCTCGTCCAATCTCCTCATCAAGCTATGTCAGTCACTCTCCCTCGACGGCATCAATGTCATCCATGCCAGCGCGAAAACCGGCACCAGTTGTACCGAAGAAACCGAGTATTCTGAGCAGTCAAGTTACAGGCGAAGGACTGGATTCTCGTAGATCATCTGTGGCATCTACAAAATCTGCTGGGCCGCCTTCGCTGCCGCCTCCCAGACGTTCTGTGGCATCTGGTGGGGCGAGGAATGTGTCGACTCCTGCTTTGATTCCGAAGGGATTCAGTGGAGAGGATGTGGTGAGGCCTGTTTTGCCGCCGAGAAGTGGGACGGGATTAAGCTCGCGAAATTTGTTGGATGAGAGGGATGAGGAGAGTTTGGGCGGGTGGGAGGTTCTGAAGCCGGGTTAACATGGATGTGGTGGAGATCACACACCTGTGGAGTTTACATATCAGCATCAAGACATAGCATTTAGAACTAGCGGAGTGGACTCAGCGCTTGGGTTTCTAGATGGCTGTTGTAACTAGGTACGAAACAAGTCCTTCTTTTTTATTCATCACTCTGCTTAACCTGTCACCTGTATCATCTTACTCATTGACCGCTTGTGACGAGAATGGAACATGGAGACTGACAATGTCTGGGCGCTATTGGAAAATGCACATGATTATTTCGTGTTCAAGTGAACAAGGGCAGCTATCGATTTTCCCCTAGGTGATGAAAGCGAAGTATGAAGGTGGTGAGGTTGGCGATGGCATCTTAAATGTTGAAGCGATCCACACCTAGGTCAGTGGTACCTCGTACGAACCCCGTAACGAGGTTTTCGGCAAGTATCTTCCGAATCCGGGTTTCCGATGCCACGACAACGGATGCTTTTTTTGGACAGCAGGGATGGGATTTTGATTTTAATCGTACTTGTACTAAGTTAAGAATGCTCTGACCACACCTGAAGTACCAAGTATTTGGGCCTCCCAAAGAAGAAATGATGGCTCGCCAACGAGCGCGTCGCCGTACCAACGAAACTCTGCAGTATTAAACTAATAATAATCCACGAACAATTCTTATTTAGATTAAGCGCGATGAGCGGTCTTCGTAACCGGGATCCTGGTTGTTGATCTGTTTGATCCTGGTCAGGCCCGGTCAGGTGATGGGGAGGTGCAGTGGGCAGACGGGAGGAGATTGGGACGGAGATTGATTTACCGTTGTCGTGACAAGTTGGCTGTTTTTGTGATATCGACGCCACTAACGGGTAGTCAGTGTGCATGAGAGGAGTAATACTGAGCACGAGAGGAGTAATACTGAGCACGGGAGGAGTAATACTGAGCACGGGAGGAGTAATACTGAGCACGGGAGGAGTAATACTGAGCACCACCACCACCCCACCTTCAGCGTATCGCACCAATGGGTAATAATCACGCAATATTCCAATGGATCGGGCCGTGATGGAGACTTTAGCGCCTGGCACATCCACATCCACATCCACAAAGCTTGTCCCTGGTCTTGTCGGTCGGGCTGGACGACTCGAGTACAAACACACAATTACTGACAAAAGCTCCACCAGCAGCCCTGAGCAAGACCGTTGAGCGCGTCTTGTTCAAGATTATTATTGAGCTCCAGCTTCAGCTCCACCAGACCCTGCCCGTCGTCTGCTTCCATTCTAGCGGCTGCCTCCATGCGCTGAGTGTCCATTCTTTCTCCCCCGCCTTGAGGTCTACGCACCGCACCGCATATCAACCATCCTCACTGGCAGTCCCCACTCGCCTTCTCATCGTCACACAGACTCCAGACTGACGCGCTTTGTCCTTTGTATCTCATCTCATCTCACCTCACCATCGGACCCGGTGCGACCAATGCTGCCCGGCTACAACAAGATCAACAAGAGGGGGTAGGCTGCTAGCTCCAGTCTTCTGTTGCGCCTGAGCGCATTTCCCTCTGGTCAATCATTTGAGGTCCTGTCAGTCTACCTTTTCTACTGCCCAAAAGCCAAAGCTGGAAGTCGATTCTTTGGTTCTGCAAAGTTAGACTTGGCTACCTACGCTCTTCCCTACCAAAGGAAGATCGCTCTTTCAATAAACTCCACTGACACTTTCCAGTTCTTCGGCACAAACCATAGAACAGGCTCTTTCGACGTGCAGGTTCAACCCGTCATCCCCATCTTGCCCCGGGTTAGTTACCAAACCCACGACCTCGACCAGCAATGGATCACAATCAATCGCCCAATGGCCAAGGCTACGGTCACCCTCAATCTCACCATCCCCAGCAGCACCAACAACAGCAGACGTATTCTGGAGTACCGCAACCACCGCAACATCAGCACCACCATCTCCAGCATAGTCAACCATATCCACACGCGCAATCTGGTGGGCCTGTATCCCTTCCATACCATTCCCAATATCCTCAGCAACAACAGCTACCTCCTCCCCATACACATCATCAGCTGCCGCATTTGGCACAGATGCCCACCATGACCCCTAATATGAACGGCATGCCCAATCCCATGGGCCACGCTATAAGCAACATGAACATGAACGGTATCGGCGGCATGACTACAATGGGATCTCACATGGGCATGGCAGGCCAAATGATGCCACAACAGCTGCAACAGTCGCGGTCAAATCCACTGGAACCTGTGTCCTTGGTGCATGATGGCAAAATATACTCGCAAGTCACGTTGACTCTCTCTTTCTCGTACAAGGACGCTAACAACGACAGACTCGAAGTTCTCCAACAGCCTGTGCGAGCAAGAATGTGTGGGTTTGGTGACAAGGTGGGTTCTTCGCGCCTTACAAGCCGTTGTAACTGATCTGACCATCTGACGCGGATACAGGATCGAAGGCCTATAACTCCTCCGCCATGCGTCAAACTTGTTATCCGAGATCAGGCTTCAGGAGAAATCCTCGAACCAACGTAAGTCACCCTCCACGACACGAGCAACAGGCAGCACCTGATAGCACCACTAGTGAGGATGCCAACCAATTTGTACTTCTTGTTGATCTATGGAATGCAGAGGGCACACAAGAAGTCTCCCTGGTCCGGCACTCCAACAGCTCACCCGCCATTTCAATTTCAGCCGCCACCACGGCACCGTACCCTCCACCTGCAGAGCGTCCTTATCTTGGGCTCCTCGGACCAGGTGAGCTACATAACTACTTTATGAGCACAGGTGATCACGCTGCGGCCGCAAATTTGCAACAGTTCCTGCCTAATCAACAAAATTTAGCCATGTACCGCAACCCTGTTACCGGACAGACCGGCTATGCCCAACAACACCCGGGGCAACCTGGGCAAGTCCAACACCCATCATTTGGCGCAAATCAGACCGTCCCAATTCCGATCATGCCAATCCCGTCCAACGGCATGTTCACTAAGAACTTGATTGGTAGCTTATGTGCGAATGCGACGAGGTTGAATGATACAAACAACAAGCCTGGATACTGGTTTATCTTGCAAGATTTGTCTGTCCGGACAGAAGGAAACTTCAGGTATGTGTTTGGCGTCTTTTCCTAGAGCCGAGTCCTCAAATCAGTTCCGCGTCCACTTGTTGAATAGGAGTGTACCAAGCCTCATCCTGATCTAGCAATAATAGCGATGTGGCTCTGCCAACCTCAAACTGCTAGAACTGTATTGTTATCGTTATGAGTCTCGGCGTTTTGGTCTGACCTGCTTTGATCTCTGTTCATCTGCTGACAGTGCTGCAAACAGGTTGAAGTTTAGTTTCATCGATATCAGTCCCGCAGAGGGTTCCAACGAGCCCGTCAACAAGTCCAAAGTTCCTGTTCTCGCCTCGACTTTCACAGATATCTTCCAAGTTTACTCGGCAAAGAAGTTTCCTGGCGTCATCGAGTCGACAGATTTGTCAAAATGCTTTGCCGGGCAGGGCATCAAGATACCGATCCGTAAAGATGGCAACGCAAAGAATCAGATCAATGCTGAGGAGTATGAGGCTGATGAGCAATAATTCGTAGGTCGGCCGATACCTTCGTCTGATTTTAATGAGGAGGAAGATGCTGTCGATGCCAGCCATGAGAGTTTTGGCAATTTCCGGGCTTCAACTGGTTCCGGAAGCGCTGCTGAAGCTGCTACTTCTGCTGGTACTGGTAAACATGATCGCCCTGCCCGTTCGTTGTCCGGAAGGTCTCTGAATGCTGCTATGGAGGAGAATGAGGCAAGGCGTAACTCGCTGCGTGGAGGGAGGGAATGAGGATGCTAGTGGACACTGAAAGCCTGGGTAGAGGAATCATGCTCGCAGGGACTTTTGACGGAAGTATTTGTCCGTGACGCGTTCTTGCTTTGTGCGAATTGGATACACTTTATGCTAATGGTGCCCTTCATCTGGGTTTGTATTTTAAGTGGTGGTTTCGCAGTGGTATTATGATTGTGCTGCGACTATGCTGAGGACACTTCCACATTTAATGGGGGTTCTTGTTGCTGATCGTAGTGGTTGGGAAAATGGAGAAGAGGTACCACGAAGAGCCCGCCCATCCCTGTACCTCTCTATAAGTAGTAGGCAGGTAGTTAGAACAAAAATCGAATGCCTGATCTTTGTCTTTCTGGCACCTTTTGCAACGATGGAACGGCTAGATGTTCGAAGATGGATGTAAGATGGACACGATTGAGGTTTCTATTTCAGAACTATGGATTGTGATATTGGGTGGTTGAAGTGATCAGAATTTCCTTGCCATCTTTTGCCCCCTTGGTTCGGGCCTTTGAAATTCTCGCCCATCTACATTGCAGGGGGGTATAGTGCAGGCAGTATCTAGGGTTCATGACTGCGAGAATTGGGCGGTTGTGATTTATGGGGAAAGTCTATTATGGTATCTTCTTTTTTTTTTCCCTTCTTTTTTTTCTACTGTTGTGTAGTGAGGTAGCACCCGACCATTTCCAGCATCTCCGAAGGTTTCCACCTCCTACCTACCTACCACCCCTCCTCTCTTTTCCCTCCCCACACACCAACAATCTCATATTCCAATAAGTACATTGCCCCTGGCCCCTCTCAGCTCACTCACAACCCCCTCGCCTCCATCCCCTCCAAGATCGAACATCTCGAGTAAGATAGGGCAGAGAGGAATAAGAAAAAGAAAAAGAACAAGAAAATCTAATGACTCAATGTCGACCTCTTCTTCTGCCTCCTCCGTTTCAACGTCGCGTGTCCTTTCCTCCCTCCTTTCACTCTGGATAAAAACCCGTGTCTCCTTTTTCGGATGCGGTGGCTGGGGTCGTAGGTATCGCGTGGACCGTTTCGGAGTTGGAGGGTGGTGAGGGCGGGGTGGGTGGATATTTTTGGGAGGATGTCGGGGTTGTGGTCGTGGTTGGCGTTGGTGTTGGCGGTTGGTGGGGAGGTTTGTGTTTGTGTTCGTGAGAGGCGGAGGGATGGGCGGTTGGGGCCTAGGAGGTGCGAGAAGGGACGGGTGGAGGGGAGTCTGGTGGGTTTGTTGGTTAGCTTTGGGTGTGAAGAGTGAGGGTATGGAGGAATGGGGGGGCTTTTACTGTGGTATTGAGCGTTTGAAGGATGAGATTGTTGGGTTTGAGAGACTGGATGTTGATACCCTCGTTATAGAGCGTAGATATTGTGATTTGAACATTGCGAAATTGATGGTGTCTGTAATCAATTGCGCGTTGGATCTTTGTAGTGGTGATGCCGGACTTGAACTATTATGAAAGTGGATTGAAACCATCGGAGGATCGGCGTTTCGCCGCAATCTTTTTTTGTGACTTTGACATTTGCGACTTTGGCGAGATTCTGTAATGGATTACTACAACGACGATTAGACTCGGCATTACCTATTAACTCATACTACGAGGACCTCTGAGATATCATTTGCCTACTAAATCCTTCCAAACGGTCCCGCGACACATCCAACAACCTCCAAACCCACACCAACACCAGCACCAGCACCATCACCATCACGACGCGCAAACCCAACAACCCATAAACCACACCCTCCCAAAACCAAACCAAACCAAAGAAAGATGCCACAAATCCAAGGCCCCCTCCCAACAATCCTCCACTCCACGAAACCAATCCCCCTCCCCGTCGCCAAAAACTGGTTATCAGCCTACACAACCCTCTCAGAATCGCACCCACACTACCACCCAAACAGCACCTTCACCCCGGACCGTCTCGAATTTTCCTCCCACGGTCCAGAGGGAGGAATAACGATGCACCTGCTCCGCCGCATCGTCGCCGGTCTAAACGGACAAGTGTTGGAACCGATGAAAGAGGAGGACCTGGAGGAAGCGGGAAGTGATGGTCGGGTTTTGGATTCGCAGGGTATGTCTGTCAAAGATGGTGCTGCTGGGGTGAAGAGGAAGGGTGAGGAGCAGACTATGGAGGGGGGATGGGAGGATCCGGAGGTTTTTGCGAGGGAACGGGGGGAGGAGGAGGATGTGGGGGAGATTGGGGATAGGTCTAATTTTGTGGCTGAGGTCAGTGAGGAGCCGGAGGTTCATGCTGATGCTGATGCTGACGCCGTGCATGGTGGAGTGAAGACGGTGTCCAAGGAAGATAGGAAGGCGGCGAAGAAAGCGAAGAGGCAGGCGGAGAAGAGGGAGAAGAATGAGAAGGCGAAGAAGGTGAAGAGAGAAGAATGAAGAAGCCAAGCAGTTGAAGCTGGATCATCGCAATGCTGAGAAGTCTGTTTGAATATGTGATTCATTCGGATGAACAAATGCTCTTTCTCGAGTATTTAAAACACGCTGAACGCCTTCCACCTCACAATCCTACACAGTCCGGGCCTAGATTTTCAAACGCCGACCCCATTCCAAATCTACAGCTACAGCTCGCAATCCACCAGACTACTACAATTCGCGATCCGCTGCCTTGGTCGCCTTCTCGCTGTCCTGGTTCTTGTACTCCACCTTGGATTCGCCTTTGTACTTAAGCGCCTTCAATCTCTCGGTCAAAATTGGGTGGGAGTGATGGTATGCCGAGTAGAAATAATCGGCATCCATGCTGGACAGGTTCTTGATCTGAAGCTTGATGAGAGCGGCGGCCAGTTCGGACTTGTAGCCGAGATCAAGAGCAAACTTGTCTGGACACAATTGTTAGCTATGGTCTGGGAGAGAGCAAGGGACGGGCAACATAAACATACCGGCTTCGAATTCGAATTTGCGCGTCATGACGTTCATGAAGAGCTTGACAACGGAGTCGGAAGCGCCAAAGACCTCGTTGAACAGCATGAAACCAATCAACACTGGCTGTTCCTTTGTGAATCCGAAAGCATCATAGAGAGACTTGTTGCGGACGAAGGACGAGAACAGCGCGAATATGTAGAAGACATGGAATTGACTGATCGTCAACAGCTTCGTTGTGTGCGACATGCTCCAGTGGCCCAGCTCGTGTGCCAAAACTGCTTCCACCTCTTTCTCGGAGCTTTGTTCCAGGAGGGTGTCGTAGATGACAATCTTCTTCTTCCATGGGAGGCCGGTGAAGTAGGCATTGCTGTGGGAGCTTCGCTTGCTGCCATCGATAACCTGGAGTTCGCCGAGTGGGAACTTGAGCTTGCTTGCCAATGCATCGATACCAGTCTTGAGTGTTCCCTCCTTGAGTGGCTCGAGTTTGTTGAATAGCGGCACGATGACAATCGGGTAAATCGTGACACCAACCAGTGAGACGAAGAGTGTGAATAGCCAAAGGTAGTAAAAGAATCCCTCCCCGGTCTTCTTAATGATAGCCAAAATACCGGCACCAATCGGCGTACCCAATGCAACAGTCAAAAACTGTCCCTTGACCTTATCCATAAGCCACAACCCCACCGTCATCTTATTGAACCCGAATTCCTCCTCCAAAACAAAGTTGTGGTAGTAGGAAAGCGGTAATTCGATGATTGTATCGATGAGTCCGAAGAAAAAGAAGAAGAGGAGCGAGTGTGTTATTTCGCCTGAGAAACGGGCTGGAGCGTACGAGGCCATGAAGGAACCGACGAGGGACCATGCTTTTGGCCAGATGTCGGCGTAGATTATGAAGAGTTTTACCACTTGGCCGAAGATGGAGGAGATGAAGTTGAATTTGGCTTTGGCGCGGCCGTAGGCCTGTTGATTGTGTTAGAATTGTGTGTAAGAGAGCAAGCAAGTACACGAGCAAGGCAGACGGGGAAAATGAGTACCTGCGACTTGTCAAAGGTCTTTTGATCAACCTCTTTTTCCAGTGTCTTTGGACGGATGGTGCGTTTGTATACTCCGTATTGGCGCCATAGCAGCCAGTTTTCGAGTCCGAATATACCGAGTGAGAAGCCCACGACAACGTTCTTCCATGGTATCCATGACTGGTCGACCAGGCGAGCGAGCCTCTGCGATTGTGTTAGTTTTGGGTTTGTAGCGGAATTGAGGCGCTTGACATACGTTCAGCAGGTCTTGGATCATGTTTGTGGTTGTTGGTGGTGAGGAGGAGCACTTGGATGTTCGACGTGGCCTGACTGTCCGCAAAGTCCACAGCCGCGCCAAGTGTCGTTTCACAAGGATGTGAACTAGTAATAGAAAGGCGCAGGCAGCCTGGTGTGAAATGCTCACACTTCATGTCAAAAGCCAAGTCAGCGTCAACCCAATTGTAAGCGAAAAGACTCTTCTTCAAAGTCCCATCCGCAGATGAAACTATCAATGAAAAGTTGACCAGAGGTCAAAGAACAAAAATTGCGACCGTGAGACTCCCGAAGGTGACTCATCCCAAAGCCAGACCGCAATGTGCAATGCAGCTAGCGATGGGAGATATTTCGAATTCTTGAGCTCAAAATATCCGTTCAAGGTAATAACTACTAATTAGTATTAGTATATCTCTACTAGATCCTATTAGGTATATAGGTGTGTATTGACGTTAATAATAAAAAGATAAGAACAGTAAAGCAAAGAACAAAGAAAGGACTAGTTGTTGGTATAGTATATTCTAATTAATTAATAAACTATAAGAGAGCTTACAGTTTATAACTATATACTAATCCCATGCTATAGCTACCATGTTGTATTAGGTAAGTTGGTAGGTAGGGATATCCCTAACCTAAAAGCTATACCTAACCTATATCTATATATATTACTATATAGGATAGTATTATCCAAACAAAAGCAAAGCTAAGGATAAGTAAATATATTAACGTACCTACCCCTTCTTCCCTCCTAGTTTATAATACTAACAATCTATCCTTAACTAAAAAACTCTTCTACTACTTAATTTCCTTAGACAAAGGTAGGTCACTTAAGTAAAGAATAAGTATAGAGTAAAGATAGCCTGCCTATTCTTCCCTCCTAGTTTATAATACTAATAATCTATCCTCAACTAAAAAACTCTTCTACTACTTAATTTCCTTAGACAAAGGTAGGTCACTCAAGTAAAGAATAAGTAGAGTAAAGATAGAAGTAATTCTTCTTCTTTAATATCCTATCCGTAGATAAGACTATTAATAAAAAGGTTATAACTATAGGTCGAAGAATAAAAATTCCCCTACCGACTATAAGAATTGTTAGAAAGTACTTAAGAGGGAGTAGAAGAGTAGAATACTTACAAGATCCGAAGACTATTCGTTCTACTAGCTAACCGTAATATATAATATAGTAGCTAATAGAAGGATTCCTAATTCGTAAGCTGAGAAAACCGCAAGAAGGTAAGTATAAAAAGAGATAGGAAGGTACGAGATAGGAAGGTACGAGATAGGAAGGAGCGAGATAGATAGACCTTACTTTAACCTTAGCTCGTCCTCCGACGACGTTGATTCTATACTAATAAGTAAGTTCTCCCTTTCTTTCTAATCCTTTTATATAAGCTAGTCTATAAGAGCTTAGGAAGAGAGGGTAACTTAATAATTAGTACTATTAACGGATATACTCATCTTAGAGATCCCTCGCTATAAGACCCAACCGACAAGTAGGAAGTTTTATCCGTACGAACTCGATATAGTCTCGAATAATCAAGTTTTATACGAATCTTCCTACTAATAATACCTTTACGACCTCTCCGGCGTCCTCTAGCGTTTAGGAGTAAGGCTATATAACTATTAGTAATAGTATCCTATCTTAGCTAATATACCGTTTTCGAGACTAGCTCGCTATAATAGTTATATACTTATATTTATATAATATAGCGACTAACTTTGATTTATTAGCTGGAGGGTTCACTATATACTTAGAGTAAGAATCTTACTAGTATCCTATAAATAGCTTATTAAGTACTAATATATATATACTAGAATCCTCTACGTTTATTCATTCTTCTTCGCCGGCGAAGCTATTTCGGTTGGCCCGCCGGCCCTACTAGATCCTACTTATTATAAGTAGATATAATAAAGTTCTAAATCCGAATTTCGTTACTAATTTTTAATTTAGTCGATCTATACTCTCCTACTCCCGCCCCTTCCGCCTCCTAGTAGCGTAACGACTCGCTGCTACTATACCCGTATTTTTCTCTGCCGGAAGGTATCTATAATCTTTTGGAACTAGCCGCCGCTCTACCTAGCGAGGTAGAAGATTTTGTATCTCTACGCCGGCAGAAGAAGGTGAAGGAGAAAAAGGAGAAAGAAGAGAAGAAGAAGAAGGAAGTAGATAAGAGGAAGAGAAAGAAAGAGAAGGAAGAAGAAACGAAGAGAGAAATAAGGAAGAAGAAGAAAGAGGAGAAGGAGGAGAGGGAGGCTAAGAAGGAGAAGAAGAAAGGGGAGAAGGAGAGAAAGAGGGTTAAGAAGGAGGAGGAAGAAAAGAGGAAGAAGAAAAAGGAGAAGACTAGAGACGAGGCTCTTACGCCTAAAGAGCGGGCGGCTAAAGAGAAGGCGTAGCGTCGCGTTAAGGCGAAGTAGCGGCTTAAGGAGCGGAAGACGGCCTAGAAAGAGGGTACTCTTTAAAACTCTCCTCTTCCTCCTCCTTTCAATTTTGTATAAGACGGGTCCTTTTTAGCTATTATTAACCCTATCTATAGTCTCGTCTATGGACGGGGTATAGATAGGGTTAAGTATTATAGCTTAACTTATTATCTTGCCTTTACGGTATAGAGAGTAGGTTCAGCCTATACGATAGTTAAGAAGGATCCGGTAAGTCTCGAGAGCTAAACTAATAGATAATCAATTTAATTATTATACTATTAATAAGCTTTATCTTAGCCGGCTAAAGTCGCTCCGAAAGCTATACTCTTAGTCTAGCGACTACGATTATCTAGCTAAAAAGCCGGCTCGTTAAACGGCCGGTATCGGTCTCGAAATTAATAATTGCGATTGGTTAATCTTATCGATCTTATTAATAACCCGGTTTAGCTCTTCACCCTCTCTTTATACTAACTACTACTAGTACCTTCTCTCTATACCAGCTACTACTAGTACCCTCTTTCTAGCAGCTATACTTACTCTACGTTAAACGCTACCAAGCTTCGACTATAATTAGCTTTATAAAGGAGGTTATTTTTAGGGTATGAAGGATCGTATTAGTAATAAGGAACGTCGTATACTACTATTCCTACTAGATTGGATTACCGCTTCGTCTTCGCTACTAGGAGCAATAGATACTTTACTCGACGCCCTAAGAGTAGCTATAGCCTCAACTTCTAACGCTAGCGGTTTACGCGCGTAGTTATCCTAGACCCGGTCAAATCCTAGCGATCCGTCGAATAGCTCCGAGACTACCGAGGAAATTCAGTATTCCTAGTCTCTAGCTATAAATATAGGTAATAACGGTTTCTCGCAGGCGCAAATAGATACTATTACGTAGATAATTAGCAACGCGGTATAATAGGCTTTTTAAGCTTTGCCGGCTGCTCCTCTAGGCTAGCCGGGTCTACTAGGACTGACGAATATAGGTACCGGAGACTCCTTATTTCGTATAAGCGAAATCTATCCGTTTGATCCCGGCCTTGATCCAAGCTATAGCGCTAGGGATATTATAAATTCGGGTACTACGGATACGTATATTTAAGACGTTTATATCTTTATCGACCGGCTTCGCGACGTAGCGGCTATTCGAGGAGACGAATTCGTACGTAATAAGTAACCAAGTTGTCTACGAGGATTAGCGCTTGAGTAGTATATAACCTCGCTATTCTAGCTCGAAAAGGACGGCGTTCGCGCGGGTATATACGTCGAGAATTGGGCGATAGCGTTACTATTGCGGTTTAAGTATTTAGATAGCGTTGCCCTGCAAAAGATACTAGACTCTCGTAATACGCTCGAGGATACGGCCGTGCGTCGAGATATAGCGCCGTAAATATTCGGCGTAATACGAAATGGCTAGACCGCTAACTTTGAATCCTCGTTCAACAGGCTTAAATTGGCGTGGAAATATATTGACCCGTTACTTACGAATAGCTAATATCGCCCTAACGCCAATATAGCTACTAACGCGTTTATTAGACCCCTAGTAAATACCCGTAATTCCTAGGCTCTCGTTGTATAGCGTTTCCTAGGACTAGGGAAAGCCTACTTAAATCGACTAGATTGATCTAGCCAAACTCAACCTTTTGGCGGAAACCTACGTACCTAGGTATAATCTTTCGGCGGGACTTTATAAGGTTAGTATACTTCTTCGCGTCAGGCTGGAATTCGTAGAAGCGGGTAACTATAGTTGAATCAAAACCGGTATTATCGTTTTTCGCAATTTTAGTAGTAGTAATAGTAGTAGTATACCTATCCAAATACTAACTAATAATTACAGATACTAAACGTCGGAGGTTAGACCTTTCCGACGAAGCAGCTACTAGCTATTCTACTAAGTAAGATTCCCCTCCGAATTACAAGCGGTAGTATACCGATTCCTCCTCGACTATAATTATTAGGAGAGCCCCGTTTATAAATGGGTTAAGGATCTTCGAGGGAGGCCGAGGAAGAGGTTACCAAGTCCCGTATTAGTTTATCTACTACGCGGAGGTTGAAGAGTTGGTTAGTAAAGCCTACTTAGCTAGGACCGAAGCGAGCGAGTAATAGTAGGAGGAAGCGGACTTATATAAGGAATAGAATAGTTCTAAGTAGGAGGAAGTAGCCGATAATTAACTTATCGATATCTTTTTTATAGTAACGAGGTGCCTTATAGACTATTTAATTATTGCTAGTACGAGGATAAGCTTCCTCTAAATAATACCTTGTAGAAACACCTCAATTATACCTACGGCGTTTATAGTAACTATATCGGCACAAGATATGCCCGCAATTTACTATTCTAGGAATATAAAGCTGGCGTACCTACGCCAACGGGAGTTCCCTTATCTACGAAAGACCGCGATACCTAAGTCTATAGCCGAATATCTACGCTCGAAACCGAAGCGTAGGCGATTGCCTCTATAAGAATACCCGCCCTACGTACTAGTACTATAATTCTAGGTCCCTTATTGTCTAATCCTCGGCCCTATCGTAGCCCGTAAATAGCCAAGGATTCCGCTCGTAGTACTACGTAGTATTTCACGCTACCCTAGAATAGGAAGGTAAATAGCTCGAAATCATAGTAGACTCTAGCTATATAGCTACGAGCATTGGTAAGGAATCTCTAGAAGGGTATACCAACGTAGTAGTACGCCCTATAGATAAGTTCGTAGGCGTCTTTGAGAGTACTATCGAATATATATATATAGTAATAGTAACGATATAGATCCCGGGGGTTATTTAGAGAGAAGCTTCTATAGCCGAAGTTATATTTCAAGCTCGTATTATACCGGGTCTTCGACTAGGGCTACTATTAGGATCCGACGTACTCGGAAATTTTCGAATAATTATCGACTATAATGAACGATAGCTAAATATCGCTACTTGTCTAGGTTACGAGGTCCTAATAATAGTACTCGTACGCAACCTTAAGAAAGCGGATTATAATACTACTATACTTACTAGTAAAAGTCCTAATAAGTCTCCGCTATCGTGCTCGTCTACTAACTAATCGGGACTACTACTATACCCTTTAGTAGCGGTCGATATTCTAAGAAGCGGGTATCTACAGCTATATTATAGATACTAATATCAATTTTATACCCCTTTACAACAATAGCGAATTAGCTATCGAGCTCCCACGTAAGACTCAACTAAGGTATCTTTACGACTATACGGAAGACGGAACTTAC
Organism: Venturia aucupariae; assembly: GCA_003693225.1. NCBI lineage: Eukaryota > Fungi > Ascomycota > Dothideomycetes > Venturiales > Venturiaceae > Venturia > Venturia aucupariae. The sequence goes on along the minus strand of QWZN01000184.1, from coordinate 6,031 downwards.
TAAATTTTAAATAACGAGTATTATCTAGCGCGTATTCCCGAGTATTTAATTACTCTCCTAGCCCGCCAATAGATCTATAGGATTAATTGGATATTCTTAATACTACGGACAAGCCCGTTAATAGCGAGAGCTTTCTAGAAATTGAAATGCCCGAGAGATAGCTAGAGCTCGAGTATAGACTAAACTAGTAATCCTAGATCTAAGCTATCTCCTTCTATTAGAGGCCGAGCGAGTACGAGTTTCCCTACAATAATTAGATCAATCCGAGATACTTAACGGATACGAGTATATGCTACAATTTTGGCATTACTACGTTCGCCGAAAATAAAGAGGTTATATAATAAAAATCCTTACCCTTTCCTCTAATACCGTCTTCTTAGAGCCTGAAGTAGTAAGCTATTAGTATATTTCTTATAGTCTTTAAAAATATATTAAGACCTTACTTATCCTCGACTTCCTAAACCATAGCAAAATCCTTTGTTATATAGGGTATCCGGTCTATAAGTATTAGTTTTAGCGTATACTTTGAAATACCAATCAACAATTTATAAATGTTAATATAGTTACTATTGGTAAAGGAGCAAGGTCGCGCATATATCTCCGCGTAGGTTCTATAGCGATTACTATAAAATGGATATCGTATACAAGTATAGCCGTAGTACTTGTACGTATCGTATAGAATCTTAGGATTAATCCGACTACAATATCTAACGTTCCCGAGATAATCTCCTACCATTTCAGCCTCGATATTATTGTTCGGAGCCGAAGAGATAACGCCGTTTCTCGGTCTAATATAGTAGAAGAAATCCTTGCTGTCCCGAAATAAGTAATATACCTATCGAGTAGAGACAAATCGCCCCGTAACCTCTAGGTCCTATATTCGATAAATAGAAGTACTATAGCCCGTAAAGTAGCGGTAGACTATAAGAGTTGTAGCGTATATTATATTCTAGCCTTAATCCTAATCTCCAGCTCCAAATATCGTATACGTACTACTCTAGGGATACTACTAGTACTAGTTGCCCCGACTATCCTACTAACGAATGTAAACCGCCTAGGAATTCCCAAATTTCTAGTCCTTATATCTACCTCTTGTGGCTAGACGAGCCTAATAGAAAGGGTATTCCTCTCTACTAGGATATAACTCGATCGCAATAAATACCGGAACGTCGCGCCTAGGCCTCTCGTTAGTAGGTATATCGCCTAGGTTCAACTATAAGCCATTTCGCTTATCGCTAGATACTAAATTGAAATTGAGTACGGCTATTATTCCGGTTAATCTTCCCTCCCTACCTGTAGAATACCTTGTACGGACTTTGGTAAAGACTTCGCGAGCTAGATAGGTCGTCGTTCTTAGTAAGGACTGCTTTAACCATAGACTCTATATTCCCTTAGTCGTTTCGGTTATCGGAGAGATTATATTAGTACCGTAAATATTACTCTTGTCGAAATTCTAGCGGTGAACGGCTCTAGGCTAGGACAAGCCTTCAAGTAATATCTCTGTAGAATCGGTAAGAGCGATTGTACGAGTACGATTTACTAGATCTACCCCCCCTCCGAAGTATTTAGTATCTAGGGATTGGAACTGACCTAAAACTATAGTAGCTAACGTTTCTAAGAGATTTTCAAACAGCTACTCTCTAATATAAGACTAGAGGGGCGATTCCTAAGTATAAGTATTAAAGATATAAATAGGTACCATTTCGATATTTACTTCCCTATACAAACGTACTATAGTTATAAGCGTACTCTTCGAGTTATAGGCGCTTTATAATGGTTCGAACTACGCGTTATAGTATAACGCTATTCTATTACCGTAGTCTATAGCCTTTCCTATATATACCTACGCAAATTGAAGGTAGCGATATACTCGAAGGTAGAAGCCGCCCTATCTCCTTCGTATAGCATTTTCTATGCTCTTAGCCTCTTCTAAGATATTTTCAAGCGTGAAGTTGCGTGCGCTAAATATAGACGTTAAGTTAGTACGTTCTACGCCTTTAGTAAAGAATTCGGTATATACTCTAATATTCTCTCCGCTCTTACTAAGTACTTCCTAAATACCTTTATTAAAGAAGAGCAACTTGTCTTTATCGCGGATCTATCTACCTATAATAGCGGAGGTTGTAGCGGCGAATAATAAGGAACTCCTCGGGATAAAAATAGATCCTACCGCGGGAATATCGGCTGCAAACTTAAGAGTCTACCTTAGGACCTATCCGTTTATTCTTGGTATATATTTACTCTCCTTAATGCTGACGCTAACTAAATTTCCGATTAGATTAAATACTAGTACTACTCCTTAAGTAGGAGGGTACTTAAAGAGCGTGATATAACCTAGGCTACCTCTTAGTATACCTATTTGCGAGGACTCGAAATCTTCTTTAGTATAGAAGTAATCTCCACGTCTTAGAGTATAACTTAAAGAGCTTGGGCTAATAGGACTGCTTGGGCTATTAGGACTTGTCGGTAGAGTAGTATAGAGATTACTTATATCGCGTAAGGGACGTATAGGAGTCTATGGATTGTCAGCACCTTATGAAGCGCTCGCTATAACGGAGGGAGGTAGTAGCCTATAGTTCGCTAGGGTATTATTATTAGAGCGTCGATTGCTCTACTATTCCCAACCCTATTCGCGGTTATCCGTAGGGCGTCGAGACATCTTAGAGGATAGTTTAGGTGAAGACTATATATACAAAAAGAAGAGTTAATAGGTTATTAGAGAGTAGTAAGAGGAATAGAAAAGGAGGAGCGGATAGAGTTCTAGAAATAGCGGAGTAGGAGTATTACGAGCAAATATTATAGTATTAGTATTATATAAGTAAGACCTATAGATAAGTAATAGTATTATTACTAAGGTAATATCTGCTATAATAGTAAGCTTACGTGAAACGGAATAGAGGAAGAGATATCCTACTCTACTTACTTAAAATCGGATCCTTTTTTTTTACTATTAGTATAGGCTAACTTTGTCTAGGGGTATTCTTTTACAATTATATTTGTATTCTATATATATCCGAGAAGACAACTAGACAATTAGATAAGTATAGTAGAGGGGCGATATCTAGAGTCAAGCTTTCAATACTTACTAAAAGAGGGTAACTTCCATCCCCGTCGTATAAAGTTTGAAGAGGAGGCGAGGAAAACGCGGTATATCTACGAAATTCTAGGCAGCCTAGGGCACCGAAAACGGTAGGACAGGCGAAAGTGGTGGCTAGGAAGAGACTATATAGCTGCGGAATATAGTCCTTTTAAACCGTATTTGTTCTCTAAACTTTATATACTATAATCTTATAGTAGACTAGAATAACTTCTTTACTTTAATACTGTTTATAGTAGATAACATCTTCTATATAAATAGTTTATTTATAGTATAGTATATATAACGTTGATTTCATTTTTAACATTATAAATATTATACTATAATCTAGAATAGCTATTATTTAAATAATCTATCTAATTTAGGAGATAGTATTTAAACTACTTAGAAGTATAGCGTTTTTATAATAAGATAGTTTATAAACTGTTAATAAACCGTTTAGAAACCGTTTAAAAACCCTAAACTTTTTCTAAGGTTTCCTAGATCTTTCTTTATTTAATCTTTAATACTTTTAGACTTTCTTTATTCAATCTTAGACTTATAATAATAAAAATTTATATATAAAGTATAGACCCTATATACTTCCTAAATATCAAAAAATATTACTAGAAATATACTATTAATCTTTATTTTAGGATAGTTTTCTAATATTTTCTACTCTTTTTAGGAATAACTCTATAAATATTAACTTTTTTATAATAGATTTCTTTATAGATAGTAGGATAGAGGTCGATATATAGATCCTAAAAATATATAAGTTATATATTAAGTATAGCTCTTAATGCGGGCAAAAGAGTACTTTTCTAAGCTAAAAATTAGCGTAGAAGCTTAGACTCGCTTATTTTTAATCCTAGGAATTCTAGGTATAACTATAAAAATATTTATTTTTTATTAGTACTAAGGTAGGAAACTACCTATTTTTATATATAGATATATTAGGGGCGTAATTAATACCTACTTACGTGGCTATACTAATAGATAGAGTAAGACTTAGAGTATTTCTCTTAGGTAGCTTAGGTACGGATCTAGAGCTTTACTTTATCTTGCTTCTCTAGCCTAGGTATATCTTTACCCCTATTTATATAGGTAGGTAGGGGGTAGGGGCGTAAAAGTTATAAACTATATTTCTACGGTTTACGTCTCTAACAGTAATATAGAATAACGTAGAGGAAGGTTAGGGCTCTACTTAAGAAAGGTAAAAGCTCGTCTTTACGGGATCTCTAGGACTACCCGCTAGTTAATAAAACTAAACATGTTCGAGCCTATAGATTAACCGTACTAACTAGTACAAGTATCAATTTGCGGTTAATAAATAGAATAAAAACTTAGTACCCCGCAGCTATATATATAGTAGATATAGACGGGTCTATAGGTAATCTATATATTACGGAGAGTTTGCCTAGCTACTATATGATTTCTTTGTCCTAGTACTAGTCTTATACTATTAATAAAGGCGAGATAGGGTTAAACTACTAGTACTAGTTTTATAAAGAGCTTAAGCTTAATACTTAATACTAAATTATAGTCTTTATCGAGGACTATACTAAGGAAATAATCCTAACTACCAAGTCTCTTCTTACTACTAACCAAGGATAGTACTACGTTAATAGCTACTACTACTAATATGCGTATCCAAGAACTCCTAACTATTCGTTAGCTTTATTATTGTTTGGATAATATTATCCTATATAGTAATATATATAGATAGAGGTTGGGTACTACTCTCAGGTTAGGGATATTCCTACCTACTAACTTTATATAATATAATATGGTAGTTATAGTATAGGGATAGGATATAGTTATAACCTGCAAGTTCTCTTACAGGTTATCAATTAATTAGAATATACTATACTAATAACCAGTTCTTTCTTTATCTTTTCCTTTATTATCTTATCTTTTTATTGACGTCAATTCACACCTATATACCTAATAGGATCTAGTAGAGATATACTAATACTAATTAGTAGTTATTATTACTACAGATCTATAAGGTTACTATCTATACGAAAACTACTCGCAAATTAGCTTGTAGTAGTTAGACAACTCGATATACTATATCCTCCCGGCCGGAATCGAACAAAGACCTATAGTTACTAGTAACCTACCTAGATTTAGGGGACTAACTAGATGATTAATAGGATTAATAATCCTCTACTTCGAATGTAGTAAGTATACCTATAGAGCGTCCTCTACCTCCTCCTCTAACTCCTCCTCCCAAATTTGTTATACTTGATAGTCAATCTTTTCTTATTAAGAGATAGTACCTAAACTCAGACCTAAAACCTACCTTATATATACCTAGAGAAGAAATTAAAGGATATATAGTATAGTAAGTATATATATTCAGCAGGGAGAAGAGCTAAAGGATAGTTAAAGAGAACTTCTACGACTCTTTCAGGGCATGGATACTTACCCTATAGGAAAGGGTAGATAAGGATAGCTTAAGAGTACTTAAGGTATTAATTAAATATCTCCTACTACCTTCCTATAACCCTATATTACTATTATATCTATAACTCAGTAACGTCGTTATTAGTATCGAAAAAGAGTATAATATAAGTTAAATTATAGAGCTCTAAATACCTCGAAGACCTCTCTGTCTATCGATAATAAATCCTTCCTATACCTTACTAGAGACCTCTAAGAAACTAATTACCTCAACTTTACCTATACCTAGCTATAGCAACCTCAATTATAGTAATATTACCTTCGAAAGAAAGCGAAATTAAGGTCGTTCTATACCTCCTCAATAGCCTAGAACAATAGAAGTACCTGAATTATCTTAGCTATAAGGTTTTAGACTACTACTATCTGTCCTACCTATAACTCGTTACCCCTAGTACCCTTTACGGTTAGAGAATAGTATTCCGGACGAGCAAGTAATCTTATAACGTCCTAATCTACCCCCTATAGCTACTAGGTTAACAAATCTTA